>JASANF010003061.1:0-100001 GCA_030248245.1 Trissonchulus sp. WLG1_4 | reverse complement strand
ATATAGAAAACAAGATACATACATGTATATAAATCTTCACTTGACTTTATTGCAAACTTGATTTTTACTATTTTTACATATACTGAGCTTTTAACATTCAAACTTATCACTTCTGATCAAAGGCCAACTTAGTTGCCAGTTCAGTTCAGGCGGAATTTCTCAACTAATATCTAATTTAGTTTCTCAAACAAGTGGTACAGGTTTATGTATGATGTTGTGCACTTATTTTTTGTGACATGTTAATTAACGACAGATTTGTACTGTTATGACGAACCATATTCCTGCAGCCATACTTGCGCGAAAGCCCCATTATAAAACCTCATTATTTAATTCCGTGTGCCAGCAGGCGTGAAAGAAAAAGTGAGATTTCACTGGGTTGAGTCTGGAACCTTTTATTTCTTACATTTTCACGCTGTGAATTCTGTTCATCCTATTACATTTTGCTCCTCTCACAAAAAGCATGTTAGCTATGTACTCAACTGGAACTTTTAGGACTCAAATGTCGCTGACTAAATTGTCTAATAGGTAGCAGTGTCTAAGATATATCTATTATGTTATGTTCAGTATATATATATATATATATATATATATATATATATATATATATATATATATATATATATATATATATATATATATATATATATATATATATATATATATATATATATATATATATATATATATATATATATATAATATAATATATATATATATATATATATATGATATATATATATATATATATATACTGGTAAGTGGTAACTAACATTTTATGTCTGCGAAAATCATGGATGTTGTTTTTTCTAGTGTTGTGAGAAAGAGCGTGAACAAATCAACACAACTCAGCATCAAATGAAATGAACGAATCCGAACCACTAGTTTCTAATTGATTGTTTTCTTGGCCAGCTATTCTGCGTAGTAGTTTCACTCATGACAAACGTAGAACTTCGTGGCATGAGTATACTCAGTATATCACTAGTTCAACTCAAGTCTCAACTGTTAGTTGATTCATAAATGGGCAGTAAATTACATATCTTTGTCCATCTTGCGGCTCTTCCGGAAAAACTACCCTATGGCAGTGACACTCGTAAAGTTTCTTCATTTAACTTTCATCTCAACGGATGAAAACCTTATTGATCAGTATATACCAGAAAAAGTTGTTATAACCTAACAAAATATACCTAATAAAAGCTCATAAACGTACAGTGATTCATTAGGATATTCTACACACCTAGGTTAGGACATGAACGAGGCCAGTTCTAGATATGTCACGCTATTCTGTAGAAAGTTTAGCGTAGCATATCTGTATACATATGTAGCATCTGCGTAAACTATGAAGTTTATATTACATTACTCTTCCTTTATTCACATAAATATGTAATGAACTCTGTAACAATTTTAACGTGGTCTATCAGTCTAGTGCAATAATCAAAATAGTTGCGAAAGGGAGCGCTGACGATCTATCGATTAATAAATCAATTGTGTTAAACAAAATAGCGCCAGGTCATAGTCTAAAATAGTGCGCAAGTTAGCTTTTGTACAACTTTCTTTCTTGTGAAAAGTTTGCGATGCATGTGCCTCAGCTTGAGATACATAAGAAACAACTGTTTTTGGACATTCTTTTACAGTTTAGTGGGAAACGTGCGTGCGCCCAATTGAATTGAGTCTTTGTTAGACAAATGCTATTGGAACTTAGCTTATGTGTTAAGAACATGATTTAGACTGCAGTTGATTTAAAAAATTGAGTTATAAGAATTAATACATTTGTTTTTTTGTGTTTAGCTTTCCAAACAGTTATAGATAGTGTTTAACAAAATGAAATCACCTTGAACGCAGCTTAAATTCCACATGACTTCAAAACAGGGATTTTTTCGACGATGTTTCATTTTAATCAAAATAAATGTTGTAAGTGAAATTAACCTCTGGTTTGATATCGGCCAGAGTTTAAACTACCATCCGTTAGGCAGTTTTCTGTGTCCACTGTAGCTATGCAATGGCTTCAGATTTCGAGAAAAATATGTCCTTCTATGTTCTTTTCTTTTCAACTGAACTACAGCCCATAAAATTTCCCCAAAGGCCAATATATATTTTGTCTGTCTTGGTCTCGCCTGTAAGCAACGGACAAGAAAGACCTATTTGCCTTTCTTCATTTGTTGAGAGCCGTTTTACTTCATAATTTCTCTATTCCAGCTTATTTTAGCTGGAGCAGGTTTTCTATTAAAATTCAAGCTGTTCTAACGCTATCGATGGGATAACTTTTAACATGTTCCTTAGGTGGGCCCTGAAGTGCTTTCGCTTCTATTCATAGCAGGTATGTACGTATGTATAAACGGCAGCATTCTTTTTCGAGATGGACTAAATTGAAATTTCCTTCTCTTGGCATTCAGAGTGGGCTTTAGCAGGCAGATTTCGGCACTAGCACTTTCTGTTGCCTCTTGGCCAGAATAGGGAAAATAACATTATTATTCTACTACAATGACATTCAAGTTGTGAAGATGTGCTTAATTTGTTAATTTCAAAGGCAGCTTGCTAGATGGTGAAATTAAGGATCTTCTACTATTACGGTGTAGATTAAGAAATGTAACGTCTTCGAAGTTAGTGTAATGTACTGTGATACAGTAACTGATACATTTTGCAGAATTACTGTTTTCTGTTAACAAAAGTTAAGTTTTTATTATTATCTATTTTGTGCTTATCTTTTCACTCGGAGCCATGTCTAACTTTCGCAGTTCTGACTTCTGACACGCAATATAAACCTTTTTTCTCATCAACTGCAGGTCCGATATTTGCATCCATCGTTGTCTAGAATAATCAGGTTTTTCATTTCGTGAACAACATGGGTCAAAATATCAAGCGTCACAGTGTCGTAGTTTTAGAATTATCAGTGAATATGTTAGGCTATTCTTACTCATTTGTAAAGGTATGTAACAGTAAAAGTGTACATAGGTATTTTCAGACAATGACGAAAGCTAATGTAATGTGATAGCTAAGGTTATCATTAAAGTTTGGGTCAAAAATGGATCAACTTATTTTATAGCCGACGATAATCAATCCTGCAAATTTGCTACCTCAGCGGTTCAGGTTAACGGGTTAGCTTTGTTTCAAAAGTAAGTTTACCTTTACCCACAGAATTATGTAACTTTACCCATGTTTTTAAGTGGTAAAAGAAACCTAACTTTGTCCGAGGTAATTTTAAAAAAACGGCCCTAGGTGGCTGCAGTCGACTCGCATCTTACTGTACATTATCCTGCAATTGTAAAAGTACTTTACATAGTTTTATTTGGACAGTTTTTTTGCATTTTTTAGCATGTAAATTACATATGTTTTTGACTTTGATTATTGTAGCTACCAAAACTCTTCTGTTTCTGCTTAAGGAGGTAGTTCCTGGTATCGCGGGTGAGTTCCGGTGTTGCCAGTTTTCACAACCCATTTTTTAGATATGTCTGTTGAACTATGGGTGACGTGACTTTAATTTTAGTATAATACTGTATGTAGGTATAATTCCCAGAACACTTTAGATTTATTTAAAAGTGATGTAAAGCAGGTGCAAAAATATTGTTTGTGATTTTTTTTGACGGGGGGGGGGTCTGAGTTGCCACGTATATGTACCTATATACTGAAAGACTAAGCTTTCAGAAAACGATGGCTTGGCACGTCTATGAATGTCAATGCGCTGTGACAACATCGCCAGCGGCTGAACTGCTTTTGCAGCCGGAGTTTAAACCCAACCTAACTGGTGATTTCCAGTGTTGCGTTTTAAGTGCCAAATTATTGAAATGGTTCATAATGAACGGTGTTTGCAATGAATGAAGTTAATAGGTTATGTTTCACTACTTTCATAAAGATTCTAAAAGCAAGATGCAGGAAAATATGTTGATTGTTGAGCGTGACATGTTAAAGTGTTGGTTTTATAAAATGTTAGTGCCGTGTTTTATATTCGAAGAATATCCTCGCCACTGTAAGGAATATCGCAACGATGGGACATTATCAAAACTTAGCTTAGTTATACTCGCAAGAGTTTCTTGTTTTTGCAAAGTAATTTCAAGTAAATTCATACACCTGACCCAAGTTTTCTCTGTCATGTTATGTAGTTTTGTAGGCATGTTTTAAGTCTGTGACGAATTACATTTCCTTTTCTCGTTGACATATTAGCACACTGCTCGTTTAGGTAAAGAAATTTTCTGTCATTTACCATCGCTTGTAACCAACCATAGCTTTTATGTTTATGTGTAACTGTGTCATGTACATATTATGTAGCAGCACATTGAAATTTACATTTTGTGTAAATTAGACGGGCATTCTTGTAAAGTTGTTAATTTCAGTTTAAATGTCTATACTAAATTTCTAACCAGTGTTCTGGTTGAAGTCTAATAACCGTCACCATAAATATTTTTCAAACATTGTAAAAGCTTCAAATGTTGCAAAAGACTTTCGTTATTGACCAGTAAGTTAAGCCAAAAAGAACCATTTGAACACTCTGAAATAAAGTCGTCTTTCATTGGGAGCTGTGCTGTTGGTCTGACTCGGTTAATCCATCTAGTTTGTGTTGAAACGGAAAGAGGATGTTTTTTCCTGAAAACTTTTCCCTCAGGATTTTGATAGTTTTATCCTTTTAGACCGTGTTATGAGTTTCAAGTACATAATCCAAATGCGGAGGAGGAAACGTTTTCAACTTTTGCTTAATTTTTTTGAATAGATGTAGGTATGAGTGCACTTGTTGTTGTGGTTGCGGCATTTTGACTTGAAGCTGTGAAAATTTTAAGTTTCTAAAATTTAAGTAAACCTTAAGAATACGTAGACGTGTTCTTAACGTGTTACCCTCGTAATGCGAAAACTTTTATAACATATATGTATATAAATTGCATTCTCCATTTATTTTAAAAAATAATATAATATTATTATAAATCCAGTTCCTGAAATATTTTTAATTTAGTATGAATATAAATATTCTCAATTTATTTTTAATTTATTATTAATAAGTATTTTAAATTAGTCACTTTTAAAAACTATTAATATTAAGTATTAAAATAATGGTATGCCGAACAAGACTTGTTCAGACTTCGCAAATCCACATTGGTTATTATTTAAACGCCTATTTCAATGATATTACTCTTTAAAATCGATTGTGCGCTTGTGTTTTGGATGTCAACAAGACGACAACTGTTCCTGTACAACTGATTAGACAATGACCTTCTAAGTAGGGGGTAGCCTAAGTGTAAGTAGTTTTTAATGAACGAAACTGACCGAAATTTCTTGTCAACAAGGTTTTTATTTATTTTCCCTTCATTTTGAAAAAATACAGTTGTTTTTTGTTTTGTTTTAGAAGCAGCTGTTCCTTAATGATCCCATGATGATCTCATATTCGACGCTTGTAATCATTATTTGATTTCCAGTTTTATTAATTTTACATTTTATCACCAATCAGTTTTCGATGGGTACCAATTCCGCTCCGACACCGCCGATAACGTTGCCCAAAGAGCGACCGAAATTGAACATTATTGGAGGTTAGTCTTTATTTACAGCTCTTGTAGAATGATCTTGTCTTATCATATAGTTTCGGTTATGAATGAACTAACTGTGCTTAGAAACCAATTGTCCGTTTCCGTATCAGTTACGCTTGTGTAATATACTGTAATATTTTAGTAGACTTCTGCATGACATATGTATGTGAATAACGGTTAAATATTGGTTGAATATCCGTTGATGTCGGTTGAATTTGAGCATAGTGATTGACTGAAAATACGGATAATGACAAGTTTGACTCGGGTTTGTCAGAAAAAGTTCTTATCTGTTCGGACTTACCTAAATTTTTTACAGGTGAGTTTTACGTGACTTACCTACATTTTTTACAATTTTTTACATTTTTTTTACCTCTGACTGCTGAGTGATCAGTTGCGCCTTTCATACAAATACATAGTAGCTTAATATTTATTAGCCTACCAACATGTCAGAGTGGCAGGGATTTAATTTGGTCCGTGTCTTCGACTGAGTTTTAACGCGTTAATTCAGCCCTCAAAAAAACTACGTGATTTTTTAACGATTTTTGCTCAGACATGTATAAAATTAGTGCCAATTTTGCTAAAGCATTGCTTAGAAAGACTGTTTAACTTGGATGATTGGTGTGGTTTTTGGACGTTGTGGTTTAATTCATCTTAACTTTACTTTTATCAAGATTTCTTACTAATAACGCTACTTTGACACTTGTATAGATTAGGTACATACACGACTACTGTACGTATGTCTGTTTTTGTTGGTGTGCAGATTCTAGTGCACTTTGTAGGGTAATTTTGCACGGTGTTGTTACTAACCGTAAGATGTTATATATATACATTGTTGTTTGTTGGTTTAAACTGTATAAACTGTTGTTTTTGGTTACTTTGTTATTTTGTGATTATTTGCTTGAATACAGATATGGCATAAATAATATCATACATAAATCACTTAGCTTGTTTTGCGTTTTGTATGTAGTGTTTAAATAAATCACTAACACAGTTTATGGTTGATATTAACTGATTATTTGTACGTTTCTAATGCTGGTCATTTCGCTTGTTTTTAGTTAATTTAGCAACGATGTAACCATCTACCTAATATTCACCTGCATTGCGAAGTTTAAAATTTGCAATTTTATTTTAATTGCTATTTTTATATATTCTTTGTGCGTATTTGTAGTTCTTTTAGTTATTTATGCTCGTAATTTGTACGTAATTCTTAATTACCTAAACTAAATTAATTAATTTTAATTTTAATTTTTCTATAATGAACTCATTTATGAAGACAAATACCATTACCAAAAAAGTAGCCAATACCGTTCGGTCAATTCTTTACAGCAACTGATCAAATGTTGTTCTTATCCGTATGCTCTTTAAGACAAGTATGAACCGGGCTTTAGAGTTTGGGGAATTAGACTAAGTTTTGTTCTACCACTATTTAGCACCAACCGGTGTCTATCTGCTAAGCTAGAGCTTCTCAATGCGAATGTTAATTACTTTTTCCCTTTTCATCTGAAACTGTTTACGTATCTGAGCTTTCATTTTGTCTCAAGTAACCGATCAGATACGAATTGGCAATGCCTAGCGGTGAGTATAAGTCGCAGATAATTTAGTTTTTGTCCATCACAGAAAGCTTGCCTTCATTTTCCGACCTTTTTATTGAGAGCTACCCGATAAAAGCGTATATTTTCATGTCTATGTTTCAAACCTAAAAATCTTAGCTCGTCTGAGTCTAACCTTAACTGATATGTGGCCTTGTTGTGGACTGGGGTAAACGGATTTGAAAATATGGTGAACCCCTACTTTAGTAGTAAGAGTTTAGTTTAGCTTTAGCATTTACAAAGTAGGCAACACAGATAGGGCGCGTTTCGTCTTTTTTTGAGTCACTTTTTAAGGCAAACGGTCATTGAGATATGCGGATAAAAGGCTGTAAAGGTATTAAGGTACGGTTGCATTTATACATACTTCTTAGCCGTATGCCTCAAAGTCCGCAGAGAAGTATCAACAGACCTTTATTCCGTAGAATGTAACGTAAATTGAACGCAGATAACTGTAACACGTATTCTACCGTGGATTTCAGGAGTTTTCAACCAATTTTAGCTACCATATACAATTTGTTAAATCGCTGAAAAATAGATCATCAGTTTGTAAGTGTTGACTTGTTGCATTCAAGCATTTTTGCAAAAGTTAACCTTTTGGCGCCCAGAGGTTCTCTCTCTAGGCAGCCAGACTTTAACACCCTCTAGCTTTTTGTTGGCCATGCTCGAGCTACGTGCATTGTAGAGAGCTCGCAATACCACCATTCGATAGAGAAGGTATTGGTAAACAAAACATGATCAGCCGAGTAAGGGTCTAGGACGTACCGTTTTTCAGTTATAAGCGCTCAAAATTGAAAGTTTGCGAAAATGTACCTCACCTTTGAGTATTAACACAGCAACCGTGCGCCTGCCATAGTTGACTGCTAGAATTAAACTGCAATATCCGTTGTATGTATCTGATGCACGAAAAGTTGACTGACGGAGTTGCGATCAAAAATCATGTGACCTTAAAATAAAAACTGAATCCTGAAATTGTTGACCCGCGAGCTCAAAAATGAGCGATTTGAAACTAATATTACCCAAAAGTTGCAACCAGACGAAAAATACTGCAATATATGCGAGTCAACTCACTCCCTGGTTAACCCTTTAATGCCCAGAGCATCTCACTCCAGGCAGCCTGGTTCTAGATTTTGACCATTGCTTGAGTTTGCATCGTTGAGAGATCGCGAAACTACCATTCGATAGAGAAATGAATGGTGAACGAAACATAATTCAGTCAATTAATGGTCTAGGACGCGCCGGTTTTTAGTTAGAAGCGCTCAAAGTAGAGAATTTGTGAGAAAATTGCGCCATCGCTCAGACACTTCACACTAGAGTATCAACACAAAAGCCGTGCGCTTGCCATATTTGAAGGCTAGCAATAGAGTACCTACAACATTTGCTGTATCTGATGCACACAAAGCTGACTGCTGGCGGCGCAATCCAAAATCTTAATGAGATCACGAAGAAAACACTACTTTTGCGATGAAAAAAGTTAAATTTGCGCATTGCTTAAAGAAGCATAGATTTTGTTGTGTGGCAGTAGGCTCAAAATTTGGTCGCTAAATATAAAGATCTACACTTGCTGAAAAAACAGTTTTCAGTTCAGCTGATAAGAAGAAACAAGTCAAGTTTTATAGCCCCCGATTGGGAACTCATCACGTGATGTACTAAATGGTAGCTCTAGGAATTAAAGGGTTAAGGGGTAGTGTCGCGAAAGCAGTTTTGCTCATAGGTTGCAAAAAGAGATCTTTTTGCTTTGAACTTGTACGTTCATTGAGAAACTAGTCCAATGCTATACTGTGTTAAATAAGTACTGCCAGACAGTAGACTACCAATATCTACCATTATCTTGAACCAATCACCGATTGTAAGCCAGACATTACACAATAAGGACATGAAAATTCAAAAAATTCAGCCAGATATCAGATTGGCCAGCTTGTGAAGCACACATAACGTGTCGACGCACAGTTTTTTGCCACAAATAAGAAAAAAGAAAAATGAAGGTTCGTTTTTCTTTTGATTTTAAAATAAGCGTTTAAATTTTTCACAATTTATCATTATTGCTGTGAGTACTTCACTGTTTACGCACAGTTTCACAGTTCAAACAGGTATTACTCCGCAACCACTCTAGCAATTTGCACTGAATTTTGTGTGCATAAACTACAACATATGTCCTTTTAGTTTATGTAAACAAACTAAACAAATAAGTTGATAATTGTGACGAAAAAATCGAGTGTGAATAGGTTTTTAAAACGTCATTTTTCCGACTTTGTGACCTCATTGCAACCAGTTATACTGCATCAATTTTGATGAAACTTGGCGAAAATACTTACCTCAACATATATTTTCGAAATATATGTAGAACAATGTCTTATCTTCTTCTAAAAATGTTTTACAGTTACGCAAAATCGACTGCTTTCGCGACACTACCCCCTTAAGACAAATACTACTTTTGCGATAAAATAAGTAAAATTTTCATACTGCTAAATTAAAGCGTATTTTTTATTGTGTAGCAGCAGGACTAAAATTGAGCTGCTAAATGCAAAGATCTGCGATTCTTGAAAAGACAATTCAAAGATCTTGACTAAAATAAGCTAGCTAAGTTTTAAAGCCCAGATTGGGCATCCATCACGTTGGGAGCCTAAGGTTCACAGTGCGCATAAAAGGGTAAAATTTCTTGCCAACATTTTACCAAGAGTACATTTTACTAAATGCACAAATGTAAATGTGTAAATGTAAATGTAAAGTTTGAGTCTCCTTGCTACAAAAGAAACGAGAAATACCTTTATCTACAATTTATCTTTTTATAAAAAAGTATGTATTTACGACAAAAAAGCTCGCACAGACAGATACGAATACAGACATTTATTTTTTACACCTGCTTACTGCTTTGCATAATTGCCTGTAAATTAAATTGAACTGCCCTAGATGTTTTTAAAAACATCTTCGTTTATTGCTCTTGTCTTCATGCTCAAAATTTATGTGATAAATTACGCCCATAATTTTGTGCAGCAGTCTCATTTTGGCTCACAGTATTATGGGGCTTTGTCTCATTATTAAGCGAATATTAAAAATATTTTAATCATTTAATCATTTTTTGTTTTAATTTCTGCAACATAAGGAAGGTGTCATGAGTGAGTTAACACTAATAGGAATGGGATTTTTTGTCAAGATACCTTCGAACAATTCTGACGAACTGCAGACTTTGGTTTATGAACTCTATTATTCTTATAAATCTTATTTTTTCTAGCTAAAGCTTATACATAATTAGTCATTAACTTACTACCACTGTTTTTTCACCTATCACCGCACTTGGCGATTGAACATGAAAGTGTGTTACGCAAAAGAGTCAATTGCTCTTTGAACTGGCTGCTTGATGAAGGCATGGCATTATTGTTCTATACCTAAGCAGGTATTATATTTAGTGTCTCACCATGAGTATATAGAGTAAGATATGTCTCAATTTTCTATAAAGTGAAACACTATTCTGTACTCTTGGTTTTCCGTCATACTTTCTAGACTAAAACACTATATTATTAGAACATATGTCTGTAAGTCCCCGTAAGTACAGGTCGATGCTATATAACTTCAATAGGATCACAAATTCACAAGGTACTCTCTTATCCTCTGTTTGTTAGAAAGGATTACAGAAATTATGATTACAATGGCATTTTGAATTTTGCAAGAGTTCTTGCAGGAGTCTTGACTTTATAATTTGTGAGTACACAAAAGTACGCCGTACAGCAAGTATTCTTTTTCACTAATTAGCACCAATGTACCCGATTTGATTAGTTTGGACTGGCAAAACAGATACTAAAGCACCCTACATGTGACAGAAAGCTTTTTCTGAGCAAACTTCCAATTAGACCATTTTGGCAAAATAGCTTGCGCGAAATTTAGACGTTAATTACATGAAACTGAAACATTCTGAGATATGTCTAGGTTCAGTTTAAAATTGTGTGAAGCTTCAGTTGGTATTTACGATTTCAGTAGTGCTTTTCTTATTTTTGACTTTTTGCACTTCTTGATGCGTGGTGGTTTCACACTAGAGGCCTGCATCACGGGCCACGGCCCGCGGCCCGGCCCGGCCCGGCCCGCGGGCCGGGCCGGGCCGGGCCTGGCTCAATAGCCAACGGGCCGGGCCGGGCCGCGGGCCGAAAGCTGACGGGCCGGGCCGGGCCACGGGCCTGACTTCGCGGACAAATAATTTCTGATACGTCTCCAGTTGACGAAATTGAGCCTAAAAATCAAAAAATTCTCTATTTTTTGCTGGGGGCTGCCGCCCCCAGACCCCTGCGACTCTGTGGGTTAATATTCCTTGTTATTATTTTTCAGCAAAGCTAATGCATGTACACACGAGTACATTATGCTGCATCTACTGGTGTGACGTTCCCACTTCCCACCTTTTGTTTTAATTTTTCTGAGATGCGTCTCCAGTTGACCAAATTCAGTCTAAAAATTGAAAAAATCTCCAATTTTATCTCTATGGGCTGCCGCCCCCAGACCCGTACGGCCTGCAACTTGGTTGCTTAGTGGTCTTGTGTTTTTAATGCTAAAGTGTTAAAATTGCTAAAAAGTGCATTTTAACCCATTACAAAGAAATGGTAAGGTCATTCCTCCACATTTTTTCTGGGTACGCCATTGGTACGAGTAACACTATTTGAAAATGCAATATGAGGAGTCTACGGACAACTGACCTTTTTTCCTGCCAACGGGCCGGGCCGGGCCTGAAAATGGTCCTAACGGGCCGGGCCGGGCCGGGCCGACGACGGAAGGCAACGGGCCGGGCCGGGCCACGGGCCGAAAAAATAGGCCCGTGCAGGCCTCTATTTCACACTGTCAGCCACAGTACTTTAACCATTTTTTAGACTTTTGTAACATTTCAGTCAGCCATCTTTCATAAAGTTGGCGATTGACCGCCCATGGATCACGACTGATCCTCAAAATAAGGGACTGACCTCTTTATTTAACCTCAAGACAAGCCTAGCAAATTTTGAATAGCATTTTGTGTTTTAGCAAAATTTAAGCGGAAATCACTTGTCTATTATTTTTGTTTAGAATTCAGTATTAGGGCGGATTCACACTGGCACTTGCACAAGCACAAGCACAAGCACAAGCACAAGCACAAGCACAAGCACAGGCACAAGCACAAGCACAAGCACAAGCACAAGCACAACGCGTAGACGTTCACACTGGAACTTGCACAAGCAGAAGCCCAGCCAATCAGATTTAAGGTGTTAGTTACGTTTTCGACAGTTTTTATAACGTGCTATAACTTTTGATTGCCTTAATGAATTTAATAGCTCTTTTTTTTCACGTTAAAGTACTTGACTGAAACTACACTTATGCACATTATCTAGCTTAAATCTGTAACACGCTAGTCTGCAGACACTGTTAAACTAGTCGAATTTCGTGAATTTTCGCATTTTTCATGTTTTGCTTGTAAAATTGACAGTGTAATTCCAAATAATTTCATTCTTTACACCAACATAGTCAATAACAGGGTGAATTTTAATACTAAGTTTGGTGCATTTATATAATGTAGAAAAGAAGTTACGGACCTTCAATTTTGAATTTTTTCGAATTTTGAAAAATTTACAAATTTTTGAATCTAATTTTTTCACGAAATGGGCTAAATTAATACAAATAAAAAAATTGACACATCAGAAATTGTCTAAAAAACATGTAAAATAACGCATGAAAAGATTGCAACATTGAGACTTGAGATTTAGTCCACGGAAGTACATTTTTACAAATTTCTGTGAATGAAATTGATGTAACGCAAAATTTGAGAGAACAAAATTTTTGAAATTTTAGCATAAAGTAGACACATATGTGTGCCAATTTATCCAAAATTTTGAACAAAATCCCTCTAGTAGTTGTCAAGTTTTGCGGACTTTTGTGTAATGCACTTTAGTTCAAAAAGAAATGTTACATAAATGTGACGTAATCTCAAAAAGTGAAAAGCGGAAGGATAAGTTTTGGCATCTAAATTGAAGGTTTTTGACATGCCCGTGTGTCAATTTTTTCTTTTTCCAATAAACGGCCTTTTTGACTAGCTACTACTTTGGCTTAGCTAAACATGAAATTTACGAAAAATTGTCATAACTGGCTGAAAAATAGTTTCTGTGAAAATTAAAAATGATTGTTTCAAGCTATTTTAGCAAGCATTTATCTCATAATAATTTATAGTTTCCTAAATTAATATGCGTACTATAAATTATTGATTGAAAATTAATCGTAAGTTGTCAAATGTTACTCTTGCAAAACCGTCGAAAACGTTACTACCACCTTAAACCACCAATGTAACGTCTTTTTACGCGGCGGCCTCAGCCGCCGCGTATATACTATAGTGCAAAAGTGTGCATCAAGAGCACACAAATACACCTATTCTAGTGTTAATCTGCTGGTAGGTCAGCAAATAACACTGTTTGTGTGGGTGTGTGTACGTACTTAGCGACAATCACTTGCCCGCTCTAGTTAACGCAGCCTATTTGTCAAGTTACTAACATTTTCTGCATACAGAAAATAGTCCTTTGACAAAACCTGTCGGGACAATGTTTCGTAGAATGTTCATTAGCGCGTCGAAAGCAAGACATTTTGAACTGTATAGGACATGGAAACCATGACGTGACGCAACTACGGAGCCCATAGTACGAACTCCGTTACAGCATGATGGTTGATCTTTAGCCAACATCCGCTGACTAGCACGCGATTCGCAGCGCGTATGTAGGTTAGCTGCTCTAAACTTTATGCTGTAGCTCGTTCGGCAACATCTAAAATTTTGAATATTAAAAGGGTTCTTGCTTACGGTTCAGCAATGTAGTGACCAATTTGAACACTGTTCACAGTGATCACGTCTGACCATGATCTCCTATGGAGGCGTCAACATTAAGCAAAACTGACGCTATATAAAATTTTTCTGCTGGAGACTTTTTGGCCGTTACTTATAAGAATTGGCTGAGCTAATAACTGACAGTTGACAGTTTGTGTTGGCTTTAAAAAAATTAAGTGCCGCGTTTTATATTCGAAGAATATCCTCAGCACAGCAAGAACGTCGCAACGGAATTTCTCCAAATTAAGTTTAATCTTACTCGCAAAACGTGCTTGTCTGTTCAAAAGTTTCTATTACGCCAATCGCAAGGCCAAGACTGATTTTACTCATCTGGCAGCACACTTATATTAGCTAGGCTGCACACATACAATAACATAGCAGTAACGTGAAAACGGTTTACGGTAACTACGTAATACAAGTTCGGTACGTAAGAGCAATACGTAACCGTGACATTTCGTTTTTGTTTTGAAATTTTGGGCTAAAAAGTTCTTAGTTTTAAAACTTTCTCGTACTAATTTACGAAAGAAGGAAAAGAAACTGGAAAGAATGGAAAAAATATTGTTAAAACGCAATTCGAATTTAAAGATTAAACGATACTAAAATTAACAGAAAGAAAAAGAAAATGAACCCAGTGCATTCTTCAATTAATATAAGATCCATTTTGACAAGGGTTCACCCTTAAAACTGCACTTTTTGGTTTAATTTTGCGCCATTTATGCTTATACTCAAACTGAATGCTGCAAAATCTCTACGCTGATTGGCTGTGCTTGTGCAAAAGGTGTGCGGCTGTGCTAAGCACAAGCACAGGCACAAGCACAAGCATAAATAAGCACAAGCACAAGCACAACGCCTAGGCGTTCACACTGGAACTTGCACAAGCACAAGCCCAGCCAATCAAATTAAAGCGCGCCAGTATAACGTCATGTCTAGTCAGAAGTTTCGTTATCGTTTCGACATTTTGGGCTAAAATTTTCGCAGTTTCGAATCTTTCTCGTACTATTTTATTGAAGAATGAAAATAAACCATAAAAAGAGGCAAAAATAAAGCTAAAACGCAATTTGATTTTAAAGATGAAACGAAACTAAAATTAAAAGAAGGAAAGAGAAAATGAACGCAATACACTCTTCAGTAAATAGGAAGATCCATTTCGACAAGGGTTACTCCGAAAAATCACACTTTTCCGTTTAATTTTGCGCCATTTATGACTATACCCAAACTGACAGCTACAAAATCTTTACGCTGATTGCCTGTGCTTGTGCAAAAGATGAAATTTTTGAACAAGCGTTGTGCTTGTGCTTGTGCTTGTGCTTGTGCAGAATTTTCTGCAGTGTGAACCGGGTGTGTTTGTGCTTGTGCTTGCGCTTGTGCAAGTGCCAGTGTGAACCCGGCCTTATTGTTTCATTCTAGGTAAAAATTTAGTGCGTAGCTTGGTTATCTAGATCAAATTTTACATAAAATATTGAGGAAATCCTGTTAAGGCATATTGCAGCCTACCCAATAAAAAACAGCCCTTTAGGTAGTGATAATTTATTTTAAAGAAACACCGTCATATAATTTATTAAAGTCATTCGGAAATGAACTTTAGTCGGCGATAACGGCTCTCAAAGAAACAATAATTGCTGTGGCATGCCGAAAACAGAATACATAATTTTCAACGAACCCAGTGAGTGCACTTGAAAAAACGAGAATTTCATTTTGAAACTGTTGAGCTTTTCTGACAGTGGCGTTGACATTTTGACTGATGTGTATTTTTTGTAGTTGATGTGACAAAAAACTACGTTTTTAATACCAATTTGGCTAATATGTGTATTGCATATTAGTTTGTATGTTAGCACCATTCGGTCATTAATTTTGCCAATTAAATAGATGTGGAACCTTTTTGCAGATTCTTATTTCAATATTTCATTCAAACTTTTTTGACTAAGTCTAACGTTGAACACCCTTTTGAATCCCCTCCTAGGTGTTTTGAGGGACCTTTTGTTTGCGAATTGAATGAACTTGACTTATTTTTTTCGAGTTTAGAATCGAGCAGCGAGTCGATTTAGATATATACGATAGCGGTCAGCGGTAATTTTTTAATCCGATCCCATTCCTGAACTATGTATTACCGGCTTAAATAGTTTCAGCATAAAACTGATAAAAACGTAATATATGTTGCGTAGTCAATTTCGTTTGAGTATAAACCAGCACCCCAGAAGTTAAATCCATTTTAACCGAAAGTTTTGAAATGACACTTTCAAGCACAATTTTTCACTTGTTTAGTATGGTAGCCCCGTAGTATGCAGTAATATGAGACATAATGTCTGGTGGTATCAGTAGCTGAGTAAAGTATTAGCGCAACATTATCAATAGCGCCTCCCTATTTCAAGTCGGTAAGTCTCCAGAGTGCCACAAAGGCTCAAAACTATTCATTTATATATTGGTAGCCTCGCGCCCGTCTATAAAATGCTCCTTAACGAGCACAAAACTATGCTCTACATACATTCTTTCCCCCAGCTATTACCGCGTTCTACTATACAATTCACTGTAGTGGAATTGGGAGAGTGATGTGAATGTTAAGATTTAACTGGCTTGGGGCTACACATTACACAACGCAGTACTTGCAGACTGGAGGTCTTCAGTCTCACATGTACAGTGTTGTCGACATGCTCAGCATGTTACATATGATTTTATAACGTATCAAACTACAAACATAAATATTGTGCATAAGAATTAGGAAAGCTCTTACCCTCAAGACTGAAACAAATAAACATTAAATACATAAAACTCGTAGATCACTACTAAATAGAATATTTTAAATAAGTTTAAACTTTAAACTGCAAAAAAGTATTCAAATCAGAAAGGAATGGAATAATATGTGTAAAATCGGCACTGTGGGAATAATATTAAAAGTTGTATTAATTGATGGGCGGAGTCTCGATCGAAGGGGGTTAAAAGGTTGTGGGGACATTTTATGGTTAAATGTTATTTCACAATTTCACATGTTAAGACCGGCTTGCCCCGACTCCTTCCAAATATAAGGAAAATCGTCTCGACAGGAAAAGCTTACAAAAAATCCCAAAAGTTTAACATCCGTACCTACATAATCTATGATAACTTTATACGTGCAGCTTTCACATTTACTTAGATCCCAATACCAGTATGTTTTGCTTGAATCAACGTACCAGAACGCCTACTTTCGTTTTCTGCATACGTTCAAATCAGTCAAAACTTTGATAATGATAAGCTTAAAATCAGCCATGTGTATTTGCACCTGTATTAACTTTAATTAAAATTCGTGCTTGAAATTTTATTATGGCGGCTATCGTTTAATTTAGCTGCTTTTTATAGAACAGCTGGGGTTGAAATCCAGTCAAGTAGACAGTCGAGTGCTCTGATAAAAGGCGCTACTTGAATTATATATAACCCTCAAATGTCATTTGAAGTCTTACTTGTGGCAAACGTCGGGTTGACCTGCATTTCTGTCTATTTCTACGTACATGACTAGACTTTATATGAAACAGACCAAAAGTATAGGAGTCCGTAAAAACTGATATAAAGCTTTCCAGTAGGTTTCTATTTCTAATAGATTCTTATTTAAGGTTCAAACTCAATCCTCCTTCTTTAGGTTAAAACTGAAACTCATCTAGTATTCATTACGTTCTCATAGATTTACGTCTGGTATATAGTGAAGTGTGCTAAAAAATTTCCGTTATCACCCAAAGGTATTGCTCTTTTACCCTTTAAGTTCATTTTTATCACTTCCCTTTGTATTGGAATAGATTTTGGAGACTTTCATACATGCTTTAGTGGTGCATACCATGGACAAACATTAAGACTGATATTTTAATTGATTTTTCGTTATGTAGATAATGCATTCTATCGAGTTTGATACGATTACGTATGTTACTTAAACTAGGTTTAGGGTTAAACTATCTTCTTGAGACCCAGCCAATTTTAACAAATACATAGAAACTGACTATTTTAGCCCTTTAGCCGATTTTAGGATGGCACTACAAGACTCTTCTACCAGATTCTCCCAGTAGTTTAGAATATTTGCAGCGGAATTGAATTTCAGTGTTTAGTTTTGTTGACAATAACAAACACTAGTGAATGTTAATTGTAGACAGAGTAACTTTATAAACTGACAAATATTGTTCTTAAATTAGTGGCTTATCCAT
The DNA here is from genome assembly GCA_030248245.1 of Trissonchulus sp. WLG1_4. Lineage (NCBI taxonomy): Eukaryota > Metazoa > Nematoda > Enoplea > Enoplida > Ironidae > Trissonchulus > Trissonchulus sp. WLG1_4. Next base: position 81,934 of record JASANF010003061.1, on the reverse strand, counting down.
ATATTTTTAGATCCAGCATGTTTCTGAATTTTTTTTCAAAGACTATTGGATCTTTTAATTTATTAATTTTAATTGAAATCTGATGATCCTCTCCAAAATGTCTTCTGTTCCCATGAAAAAAACTTCAGTGGTAGATTACCGAGACTACGAAATTGTGGATTTCAAATCACTTGGTAAGCCAATCATATTACAACTGGTATTTACAATTACAACAATAATTTTATATTCTTGCTTAATTTCTTAAACTAATATATACTTCTTTGTTGTATTTAATCTGGGTATTTAATGTAATTTATTGTGAACCTTTAATGACTACATTCTTTATTTACGTATGTACGTGTCTACGTATCTACGCTCGAACTAAATGTCAATGTGGCTAAAGCCTGTTTCACACGGGATGGATTTTCAGGGGCATTTTCCCCACGGGGATCCCCAGGGGATCCCCGTGGGAGTCCCCACGCGTCCTCACGGGGATCCCCGAGGGGACTCAAGGGGAACGAAGGGATTTTGCTGGGGACGCGTGGGGCCGCATGTGGATCCCCTCGGGGATCTCCATGGGGCTCCCCTTGGGGAAAGCCGTTCACATTTTAAAAATGCTTTCTTGCCTTCTCGTGCGTCCCCAAGGGGATCCCCGTGGGGATCCCCTTGGGGACTCGTGGGGACGCAAGGGGATCCCCAGGGGGATCCCCCTGGGGATCCCCATGAAAATCCACCCCGTGTGAAACAGGCTTAAAGGAGAGCTTAAGCGCGATAGTTGTATTTGGGCAATTAACATGGTAGAATTTTCAGCGCTCACTAAGGCGGCGCTCACAAGAATCGACTTTGGTAAATATCTTTCAACGACATTAGATCATAAAACATTTGTGCACATAAATAGTACAAATTTTATACGTTTTGACAAACATAATGTTGTGCAATGAAAGTTGTATCGCTGAACAATTGTCTGGGCTTCGTTACGATAACGAGGTTATTGGTACACTGTGCGCTCCTTGAGCCTGTTTTACCCAAGGTGAATTTTCAAGGGGATTTTCCCAACGGTCATCCTCGTGGGGCCCATGGGGAACGAAGGTGATTGCGCTGGAGTGATATGTGGACCCCTCGGGGAAAGCTGTTCCACTCAAGGCACACTTGAACGGGAATTTGAGATTGGATTTTTAAATGGATCCCGAGTAACTAGCTTTTTGTGGTGGCATATTGATTTTTCTAACTCGCAACTTTTAGTTTTCTTACTGGTGGAATATTAGATTAGTTATACATACATTATTATAATATACTAATAAACATTAATTAATTCATTATATTTTTTATTTCCATTAGTAACAGTACAGAAGCCTTATATACGCGCGTTGTATAAGAACAGTAACTATATGTTGACTACGTCTAGTGTATATATATATATATATATATATATATATATATATATATATATATATATATATATATATATATATATATATATATATATATATATATATATATATATATATATATCGTGTAAAACTTTATGACTGATGTGATTATATTTGACTGGCCACTGCACGTGGATCCCCTTGAAAAAATCCTTGGAGAGATAAGTAAAATTTAAGAGGGCATCCTATTGGGGATCTCCATGAGATTCGCATGGAGACGCGCATTGACGCAGGGAATCCACTGGGGACCCTCTTGAAAATCCACCTGGTGTGAATCAGGCTTGAAATCATAGAGTTAGTGCATGATGTTAAAGAAAGACCTTAAAGGAAGGACTTCAACGCTATTTTATTTATTAAATCATATAATATCATTTCATATTATTACCTATACAAATATTTTGTAACGTAAGCTTTATTTATTTGAGTAATCCCTTTTTAAGTTCGATTGTACTTTAAGGGATGAAGCTGAATCAGAAATATATATATATATATATATATATATATATATATATATATATATATATATATATATATATATATATATATATATATATATATATATATATATATATATATATATATATACAAGTGCAAGTTGTAAGCACTGTATACATAAATGCGTGAAATATTTACAATTGCCTGATTAACTTCAATTATTCTAAGGACTAAACTAAGGCTAATTAGTTTCAATTATCTACATCTTTAAAAGACTGTGTTACTGTTGACGGATTTGCAAAAGCTTCATTATTTTCAACACTGAGTAGCACAATCATGAGTCATCTCCAAAGGTAAATATCAGTAAAGTCGAGATATAAAGTGTGTGTTATTACTTATTAAGTATTGCATATCGGGTGGAATTCTTGAAGGGTTTTCAAGTTACTCACTGATTAAGAGATAAACGCGCGTTTACCTTCAATTGGCTGGGGTCCGGTCGCTTCATACAGACTTATCTTTTACATACTTTTTACTTAAGGCCTTAGTTAAAAGTAGATTTGGATTTTACTTTTGACTTTTTACTTAAGCTTATTCGAACTACTTTCAGAGTTTCCTTTCCTAAGAACTGTTTATTTGGAATAAACCAATCTGATGTCTGCCAAGCGCCAACAGTAGGTAGTCTAATACGTTTAGGGTGGATTTCACAAAGGTGGTTTTACTAAACCATTGGTTTTACGTACGTTTTGCATGATTAGCACATAATTTCATTACGAAATATCGAATGATTCCTTACGAATTTCGTAGATTTTCTTAAACCATTGGTTTAACTCAGTTGAAATTTCAGCAGAACAGAGACCTGCTGCGCTGCAGGTTTTAAATTTCAACTGAGCTAAACCAATGGTTTAAGAAAATCTACGAAATTCGTAACGAATCATTCGATATTTCGTAATGAAATTATGTGCTAACCATGCAAAACGTACGTAAAACCAATGGTTTAGTAAAACCACCTTTGTGAAGTCCACCCTTAATGTTTATTGTAAGAGAGTTTAAGGAAGTTGAATGAATGTTCCGCTCTGAGAATTCAAACTTACAGTTTAGTAAGCTCAATTTGCCTAAATATATTTATTTTTCAAAAATTTAATTTTACGTATGACGTCCTTTAAAAGAACACTATATATCCAATAAAAAATCAACATGAAATTTATACTTAAAATTTTTATAATTTTAAATGTACATACATAACCTCGAGCCAGGTCACCGTTTTCCAAGCGCCTTAAGAGAAACGTTTTTAATTTACATACCGTCATGGTACAATCAGTGAATCTTCAGCGACAATGGGTGTTCTGTTCGGCTGCGTATTTTAATCAGTATCTATTTGAGCATGCAAACACATTCTTGGCTTTGACACTAGCAGGTTGCAGAAACTCACAGCAACTTATAATAAGCTGGCTTAATCTTTTCCATAGTTCACTGACAACTTGGTTGTGCTGAACAATAGGCCGTCTAGCATTCAAGACGCCGTCCACTCCTTGTTTTTTCTTACAGGTATATTTCCCGTCTAATCACACATAACTCCTAGTGAAACTTGTATTACTTGTATTACTTCTGCATACGCATATGACACGGTACCTTATTTTTTCCAATCTGATATGAGTTTGTCACTTGATTCTGTTACGTCGTTGTTTTTTTATTCCATCTTAACCTATATTGTAAAGTTGTTGTTTACCGTGAATATATAGTAAAACGTAGGAAAACAAAATTGAACAAGCTTGCTACTCAAATAGTGGTCTACATTATGGAATAAACCGCTTGTAAGTATGTAACCTTAAAATTAATTCCTAGTCGCTTTCTAAAGTTGATGTGTCACTGATTTAAGGAACACTATTATACACCTATATGTTGTAAATGAGGAATAGGGCCTATGAGACTCGGGAGCTGTGGTGGGGCTTGGAGGCCTACGTGTGAATGTGCTCCACCCTTGAGGCATCGGGTTCGCCCCGTTAGCATGATTAACGACCCAGTATCGTTGCAGGCTACGCAACGATGTTCGAAGGGGGACCCTGTTGTAAATGAGAAAAAGGGGGCCTATGAGACTCGGGGGCTGTGGTGTAGTGGTTAGCATGGTTGACTTCGAAGCAGGCGGCCCGGGTTCGATTCCCGGCGCCTCCATTTATTTAATTCTTTCTAAATTGGGGGCCTCCTTTTTCTATTCAACACCTACGCAATTAGCGGTCAAGCACAACAAACAGGTACATATAAAGTATAAAGTATAAATAAGTGAGTGACTACATATAAACATTCTAGAAAACTGAACCCCGAACAATTTGAAAAAAGACTTATGAGCCACCTTATTTCTGCCACATTCAAATACAAAGCGAAACATTTATAGCAAAGTTTGACTTTGACAGACTTGGAACCTTTCAAGAATAGTGAAACAGATGAAAACAGCCAAAAAATTTATGAGATTCAGGAAGTTTCAAACAAATTATGATATTGACCGAGGCTTTAGAGTCAGCCTATTTTTGAAACACAATTTCTAGACTTTTTCATCATAGATCAATGCCTACTTGTACTTTGGGCGATAGGCTGCGGAAATTTAAAATAATTTTTTACGCAGTATCTGTTTGCTGGCAAAACTGTTTGTTTAGTTTTGGTTATATGTGAACGATGTGAATTATTTATTTTCTACTATTCACCAGTTTTTCACTTCCCTTTTTAAGATTGTACTGTTAACTTCGTCATGTTAAAAGTTAGATTTAAATGAAGAGGGAAATTTTTAGAGATTTGTCCGCCATATTTCTTCAATTAGTTGAAAACAAATATTCTCCAGAAAACCAGTAGTCCCAGAGCATTCCAATATCAGAATGCATGGCGTTAGCGCTACATAAAATAAATAAACTTCGTCTGGACTTCAAATGTAATAAGAAAAAGCACAATGTACATTGTACAGCAATTAATATTTTAACATTGGGGCCGATATTTTATTATGTTACTTTAATCACTTGTATGTTTTGGAGAATAGTTTGTAGCCTGATTATTCTTCAGCACAAGACATAGGCAAATCTAAAGATATGTAGATGTGTTTGACCGCTCATCGGGCAAAAACATTTGCAGAAATAGCTTTTTACCGGCAGTATAGAGCAGAGGCATAGGCAAATAAACTCTCATACGTATTTCTACATCTTCATATTCCATAGACAAATAAACTCTCATACGTATTTCTACATCTTCATATTCCATTACATAGCATAACAGGAGTACAACACCAAGTAAACATACGCTATGTTTGGAATGGAAGTTAAGGAAAGTCCACGACTAATTGACATATGGGGACAGCTAATGTGAAAATCTACTATGCTTTTATTTGTTATGAGACAAGCGTTAAAGTCCCCAAGTCTAGGCGTTACCCAGTTCTCTCCTCTAACGTTCTAATACTGCGAACTCATCATTTGCCAATTTGGTGTACTAGATTAAGGCTAGCAGTTTGAAATTCCATACTAGTTACAAAACGATAGCTTTTAAGCCGCGAGTTCAACAGTGAAATGATGACTAGAAGTTTCTTGTAAATAGATTTACGTTATGTGTGCGTTGATCATTGGTTAATAGAGGTATGACGTTAACAAATCTCTGGTCAAAAACGGTAAACCCTGAGACAAAATGAAACACGCGATCTCATTACAAAAAGAACTAATTGCATTGATACCAATGCAGCGAGTAGTCACAAAAATCACACCACCTATTTTATCTCAGGGCTCAGAAATTTCTGGTCAGACTTAGTCAGGCTAGTAGCTACAGGTTAGCTAGTAGTACAGATGTGTTTTATAACAAGAAGCTAAGCTTGTGGCTTGCGCGGCTGCTTCAGGGGCACTTATCCAGTACTTCGGAGCCAAATCTTCAATGCTTTTCGGGACTTTGTAATCTGCACACACACTATAGAAGCCCTTGTCATTATGGTGTCTCAGCACAGAAAGTCTAACCGAACACTTTGATTTTTTATTCATATATTCTCACAAAAGCGAGACGTTTGGGCTAGACCTGGGCATGGTTTCATAATCACTAATCAAATAGTCAAACGCGTTAACACCCGTTAAGTACGTTAAATACAGGTTACAGTTAACAATTTCGCATCCGGTCAGCCGTTTCTGCTATTAGCTTCCATGTAACCTGTTACATGGATAGTAATCGTGTAAACGTCATGGTTTGTACGCGGTCATAGTCATGCACATTGTCCAATTCTTGGAACCGCGAACAGCCCAAATTCAGAAGTGAATTCAAATGATATCAGTTTAAGACTGACATTTTATGCTTTAATAGCTGTAGTCTGCAGAAATAACTATGAAAAACAAATAGTTATTGTTTCATCATAAAAATTATTAAAGATTCATTCATTCATTCATCAAAGATTGTCTTCTATAAGTAAGACTGTATGATGTAACTCTTGGTATTAAGCGTTCATGCGTTAACCCATTTGTTATTTTATTGCTCTAAACATTTTGCCTGATGCACTAAATGCAAACTCTCTTTTGAATAAGCGAAACCAAGTATGTAGAATATGCAGTTTCGCCAGATACCATCAAATAACTTCTTTGAAAAAGTAAACTGTAAAATTTGGTAGTTTCTTAAGATAATGTTTGATGCAGTGAGACATTCACAAAAACGTCATTCATGATCAAGACTCTCACAGCAAAAGTTGTTTATTATCTGTCTTCAGTTTTGATTACTGTTATTTGCAATTTGGTTTATTCTTTGCACCTAAATAATCTAGCAAACCCTCGCCAGTGACGCACAGAGGAAGGTGCGAGTTTATCCAAGCCATGTCATTAAACAGGTGCAGGGCAAAAGCTTATCCCGTGCAACCCTGATACGGCATAGAGACTGAGTGATTAAGGTTATTCCCCAAAGGCAACCTCAACATTGCTGCTTGTATATACTCTTAATTAAGTAAATATCACACATGTTACGCACACACACGCTAAGCCGGGTGTTTGGTAATGTCAGTTGATTGACAAAACAATAGCAGCTCACGTTTTTTAACCTACATTCATTCATCATAATAACAGTATGGAACTTCCACGAATACAGGTAGATTTTCAGAAAGTAGTTGAATACGAATTATGCTTTCTCAGGGAAAACATTGATGGAATATAAACCTGAGATTCTCAAAGTATATTATGTGACTCACTCAGAGTCCAGACATGGTTGTATGAATTATGTGAATTATGTATGTAATGGCATTATCCATTAGAATATTGTGACTATTTGTTTTCAAAATTACGTTTCATGTGTTACTTACCTTTCCAGAGTTCTGCCAATTATCTTCATGTTACAGCGCTGCCGACTACAAGCAAGTTCGTAACGAATTTTCAAGTTATGTATTCCGCTTAGTACAAGTATGCAGAAGTGATTATATACCTTATGCAAAAAATACTACCAAAAAAGCCACAGCACATTAGTAAACTTATAATAGGCTTCAGTGTGTATCTCATAAAAATAGCTGTAATGTGAAACACTCATCGACAATTTCCTTCACATAAATCGGATTCCTAACCAAAAACAAAAAATTTAAATTGAACATTTTTTGTTGCCTAATAAGGTAATCTTCATTGTTCATTGTTAGACACTATAAGAGTGTGCATTAGCATTATATATTGAAAATGTCACAGCTTCTCTGAAACTATAAAAGTGTCATCTGAATTTTTTTATTAGCTTCTTACATTTTCGTCTCATTTGTACAGTATGTCCGCTGCAGACATTTGAAGTTTCACCTGTAGTTTTGTCAACGATACAGGATCACTAAGACTAGCGAAGACTAAGACTAATGCCTGGCTTTTACATGTCCTTAAGGACACAGGGACAAGGATAAGGACAAAACTGCTTGTCAGCTGCTGCAAAGAATTGACAAAAGCGCTTGGCTTATTTTTTGCATACCATGCAAAAATTTGGCTCTTTTGGCCCTGTAGTTTTGTTAGAACATCTTAGGGCCAGAACTATAAAGATAAGGACAAGGGCAAATTATGAACGGGGCTTAAGACCTGAGAAACCGTCAAGAGAGAGCTGCTGAGAATAAGTTCATTTATAAATAAAAATATTTCAAAGTTTTTATAATCAAACTTTTTAAATAGGTCCTTTGATGTTACTTTGTTACTAACGTACAATAGTAGCCTATCTAGCTTAGGTGTATTCAACGGAAATACAATAGGAGATCTCCAGTGTCAATATATTGTTTTGTTTTAAACGGAATATGGTTTTGGAATATTACTTCCTAGCTGGTCATAGATAACGTATTTGTTCAATTTTCGCAAAATAACTTGACGGATGTCCCATTCATTCACAATTGTATCCCAATATCTATTCATCGCTAATACTTTTTGTCATCGGTTAACTCTTGGTTTACCCTACAAGAAGTCTTTGTTATGAAGACAAATCGAACTTGATGAATCCAAAAGTTAGCTTAATCAACCTGCATGAATAAGTCAAGTACGTCTATATCACAAAAACACAGCAATCAGAAAATTATCAAAAGCCTCAAGTATGGTTTTAACCTAAACTTATGTTAGCAAAAAGCTACGTTCACTGAAGAGATATTTATGATAGACTTAAAACCAATTTACACGATCGAACTTTCTCTGAACTTGCTCCGGACCGAACTTACTGCGAACCTAGTCCGGAGCAAGTTCGTAGCATGTTCAATCGTGTGCAAGCAAAAATTTGCTCCGAACTTGCTCCGGACTAGGTACGGAGCAAGTTCGGTCCGCAGCAAGTTTGGATCAAGTTCGATTGTGTAAATTGCCTTTCAAGGTTGGCCTTAGAGCTTATTTTAAAATAGGTGGGACGGCGCCATTGTAACTACGTTCCAACTACTTTTTAACGACTTTTTTCTACGATTTTACGTTTAATAAACCTAAGTTTAAGATGTTGATATTACACTTTTGACGCTCTTTTGATGTGTTTCAGTATTCCAAACTAAAATTTGTAGACATAACAAGATTTATGGAATTCATATTTGCTATAAATTTCTATTGAACAAATGAAATGTTTAAACCGTAGAACTAAAACCATGTTAATTCAACTACATAACAATATAGTATGACTATTGATGTTTTCACTGGTACCGAATTCATCTGGAGAACTGAACAAACTACATTGCATAGGATTATTTGATTATTGACGAACTTTATTGATCATTGCTAGTATTTGAATAACTGCATAAATGACCATCAGTGGAGGTAATGTATTATGAGTGTGGAATCCGAGCCTTATATGCTTGCCGTTAGCATTCCCGTCCCGCCGCAAGCCCAACACAAAAAGGCCTCGGTGGTAGACTTTCGCGCGTTCCAGAGCGTCGATTTGAAGAACTTGAGTAAGTAAGATGGAAACCCACGCAAAAATAAAATAACAATTGATTATAAATGAAATAATATATATACTTAAAATACTCTTGCTAATATAATATAATGTAATTATACCATTGTCTCCAGAAATGCACGGAGGGAATCGGCAAGGGGGGGTGCCCGACCCCTGGCGGAAGGGGGGGGTGGTCCCTAGTTTTGGCCATTTTTCGGCGACAGCCGAAAATTTTTCAGAATATTTCGATTTTCAACTCATTTTTGGGGTACTTTTTTGGCCGCAGGCGAAATTTTTTTGCAATTCGTCAGTTTTTTACGCATTTTTGGGGTACTTTCTTGGCCATCAGAGGGGGGTGGGGGATTGAGGGGGGGGGGTGCCGGATGTCTGAGGGGGAGGGGGGGGGGGTTGACACACCCCCTACCCCCCTATGTGCATCTATGATTGTCTCTAAATCAAAATCTCGAAATTGATAACTGACTGTAGAATATGTGATGGAGCTGGTTGTTTTATATGTATCTTTTGATAAGTAGCTTTTAAAATTATTTATTTCGAATCCTACCAACTTTTGTTACTACATATTTTCTTTAAATCGTTGCATGATATTTATTACACTGTCAGCATATCACAATGGGGTGTTTTGTCATTTCGTTTGTCTGGACTTGTTTGTTACGATGTATATTTGTAAACATTTCTAGAGTTATAGATACGTATGTTTTAAAACACGAAAGTCTGTAGAAGCGTTCAAAACTGTTTACTCTGAGCTTTACGATTTTACGTTACCTAAGCTGTATTAACTTAATAGTTGTGACTGTGATAGTTCAGCTTAATTACTGTAATTAATTACAGTAATTAATAGTATACTCTGTTTGTCTTGATTGTCACTTATAGGGCCCAATTTTATAAAGATTTCAACGGCCCGTTGAACTCAACGGCGCCGTTGAGCTCAACGGAGCCTTTAAAAAATCAGCCAATTTTATAAAAATTTCAACGGCTCCGTTGAGCTCACACGCTTCCGGCTCGTGGAAGCTTTTCTGAGCTATTTAGGCCGGGTTCACACTGGCACTTCCACAAGCACAAGCACTATCACTATCAGTGTAACGTCTTTTCTATTCATAAGTTTCGTTATCGTTTCAAAATTTTGGGCTAAAATTTTCGCAATTTTGAAACATTCTCGTACATGCTATGGAAGAAAGAAAATAAGCTATAAAGAGGGGCAAAAATAAAGCTAAAACGCAATTTGATTTTAAAGATGAAACGAACCAAAATTAAAGGAAAGAAAGAGAAAATGAACGCAATACATTCTTTAGTAAATATAAGATCCATTTCGACAAGGGTTAACTCCGCAAAATCACACTTTTCCATTTAATTTTGCGCCATTTATGACTATACACAAACTGACAGCTGCAAAATCTCTACGCTGATTGGCTGTGCTTGTGCAAAAGATAAAATTTTTGAACAAGCGTTGTGCTTGTGCTTGTGCTTGTGCTTGTGCAGAATTTTCTGCAGTGTGAACCGGCTGTGCTTGTGCTTGTGCTTGTGCTTGTGCTTGTGCAAGTGCCAGTGTGAACCCGGTCTTAGCCGCGAAAGTAGCAATCCAAATATGAATCACCTAAAAAGCTGATAAAAATCTTCCAAAATGTCAAATTTTTGATTTTTTTTCTTAAAAAATTGATTATGGCTTTTGGTAACTTTTTTAACGGGATTATGCATTACTAGAAAAGGGCAAATTTTTGAAAAAGTGAAACGTGTGGGAAAACCTCACATTTTTGCTTAGCGAAGTCGACTGCTTTTTTTTGATCTAGCCTAACACCCTGCTGCGGATTGGGATCGAGTTGAAATTTTGCACAATGAAAGAACGAATATAAATACAGACGGTTGAGGTTTCGCCGAGCTAGGTCGAAAACAAAATTAGTGTGAATAGGAAATTTGACATGGTCATAAAATTTGACATAATTGCATTAAAGTGCTGAAGACTGTTCAGTGAAGAGGAGTACTGGAAATAGTTTTACTGAGTCCATTTTGACATAGAATTAAAGTGGTATTGCTACTCATTGCATGAGTTTAGGTCCAAACATGACTTTTTTGCTGAGCGCTACCTTAAGAGCTTTATCATCGTATGCCCCCATTCTCGTAACAGGTAGCATGAATCTATTAATTCGACACTATGCATGAAGTTTTCTGAGTCAAATAACATTCTGTCTCATTTTATGAATGTTTGTGTGTCTTTGTTTGCATGATGGTGACAAGTGATCCACCTGTTTGTCAGACTGTCTGTCAGAACAATGCATAAACTATTCTACATTAAAGCTAACGTCCATACTTACAATATACTAAAGTCTGAGAACTTACTGTAAGACTAGGTATAACTCAACTTCACAAATCAATCTGAAACGAAAAAATATTTACTGTCATTGCCTTGTTACATACCTAAAATACTTTTTCCTTTAGTAGTAATATAAAATTAGTTAAAAACATCCTGTAAATCGATAATCAACAAGTTAACTTGCGAGTAGTTAACGTAGTTACTAGTTATTAGTGAGTTAGTTAGTTAGTTAGTTATTAGTTAGCAGTTAAGATAGGAATGAGCCAGAGATAGTTGGTTCAAAGTTCGTCGCGTTGGGTCTTTATGTGCTATGTCATCTTCATAAGTCTTCTCTTTCCCGTAAATACTTTAATCCTAAACTTTGTGCTGCGTGTATGGCCTATATAGTCTCTACTGTAATGATTTTTACACCTCCTTCTAGCAGCTTTACCTGTATCTGAGCTAATGTACTTTGACTTCTTGTTTGGCCTTCTATAGACAAAGGAAGCAGTTGCTTTAAATATAGGTGTATCGCGTAGGTACGCTTATGTGCTAAAGCTGACAAATTTTTCCAGCATTTGCCACAGTTTGTTGTTTTTGTGATTATGATATATCATGTTATTGTGTTTTTGTTTTGTTATAGCTCAATTTTCGTAAGGATGACGAAAATACTGCTGGGTTATAAGATATAAGTAGCAGTATTTTATCAGTTATTGTAATAGATTTTACCGTTAATGTTGTAGAAATAATAAAAACACTGAGTTGACACGTTTGTCACATTATGCTAAGTTGAGATACCGTTTCCGAGTACCAAGAGTACATTACAGGGAACTCTACAATATACGTTGACTACTAAATATTGTGAACCACCCCATAGATAACTCTGTTCTAACACACACTATGTATATTCGCGTAAAGCAAAATTAACGAATAGCCTGCAAGTGTCTATCTTTTTTTTCGTCTCCACACTTTCAATTGAATAATGTCGGCGGTGCGCTGGAAATATTTCATTACCAATTATTTTCATCTTGTTTTTAATTGTATATTTTCCATTTCTCCGTTCTACAGCTGAATACGTACCAACGCACTGTTCCATAAAAATTATCCTTAATTCTACTTCCCCTGAGTGATTTTGACATTTCCACTATTTTCCTCATGCAAATTCCCTGAAGCGTTAGCCTTGGACAAACTAAATTACCAAGCTACCGGATCGTTTGGGCTAATTTTGATAAAGAATTACATCCAAAAGGACTCTCCCTGGTGCCGTGAAATTCTTTCTATTTCCAGGTTCAAGTACTGGTTGACATAAAAAGCGCTTAATTTGAAAAAAACATTATTACAAAGTGTGTTTTGCCTTACTTTTGAGATTTTTAAAGTTGTTTATTACTTCTATTTTTTTCAGAACTCAGCGTTCATTTTACGTGTTAACACTTTAATATCGGGTTACTTGATCTTTAACTGTCGCAGTGTGTTGTTTAAAGCTGATTCTGCGTATTGAGAAAATTAAAATGCCGGAGTGGACTCGAACCACTAAGCAACAACCAATGTACTTCTGGTTCTACAGACAAGAAATCAAGCAGCTAATCAGCAAATGCTGTATAGTTCATGGATTCACAAATTTTACACTATGTTGTAAACAAAGTGTATGTTTTACACTTTGAAGTAAATTACAGCGAATAACTATGAAAAGTCAGCCGCAACTCTGGTGTTTGTTTGTTTGCATCTGCAAAATCTTCAACAAAAACATTACAAATACCACAAGTTATCATGAACCACTCTTAGACGTATTTTTAAAGGTTCGTCCAGTAAGGTCATTTATTTCTGAGAGGTTCCTTGTTCAAATGCAGGTGTTTACTTCTCAGGCTCAACTTTAAGATCATTGTAGTTGTTGTATTTTAATAATTGCAGTACCGCTCAGAATAACCAACCCCTGATTCCGGAGTCAGACTCCGGAGTCAGAGTCGGAGTCATGATTCCATTGACGTAACGAACGTCAAAAGTTTTGACCATTAATTAGAAGTATCGGTTTCACCGGAATCAGTCTGACTCCGGAATCAGGGAGTGAGTTTGATTCCTGCTGACTCCGCGGGTTGTGTTATGCGGGCAAAGCTAGTGTTGTAAACAGGTGTATTTCAAATAGCATTTAAATAAATTTAAATTTTATAAAGTTGAATTTTCTATTGTTAGAATTTTGCTCATTTTTTGCAAATACGGAAGTAACTTTGAAAAATGTTATGTAATATTATTATTTGCGCATGCTAATCACTGGAATAATATGCATAAAAAGAAGTCTACAAGGCTTGTCACTGCGTAGTACTAGTGTGTTGTGTAGTGCTTACGTAGACTTACGAAAAGTACGTCCAATTTTCAATGATAGCTAAAATTTGTTATCTGTATTACATGATCCGCATCACAGTTATAAGCATATTATTTATTATTATTAGTTACTTTAAAGTCTATTAACCGAAAATAAGGAATTGGTGCTTTTAATCTTAAGACTAGAAACCTGGACAGACAATTACGGCAAAATGACCTTTTTGAAAATTGTAATTGTCATTGTAGTGGTTTTGGCGGATAAAAAATGTCCATGTCAATCATGTTCGTTTTATCTCATGAAAATATCTGAACGACTTATACAAGAACCAAAAGATTTGCTGGACACAAAAAGCTTCAAATTAAAAATTTCTTTTAAATTTCTGAATGTAAGACATTTTGAAAAGTCGACATTTTTTCGTTTTTAAAAATTTATTAGACACTAGGCTATTTGTAAGCGAAATCGTTATCTATGTGATTATTTTTTATATTTAATTCTACATTTTATTATTTTTATAAAATCGATAATATCATAAATTTGGTAATATTTTCTAATTTTTTAAAGCACCATATGTTACACTGATCTTGACATTTTCTTAACATCTTTTACACAAAGCCCAACACAAGAAGGTTGATCCCCCAGATACCGACTGGTGATCTTCTGAAAACATTATCAAATTAGAAAGATTGCTATGCTAAATTATTTATACAGCGCTCCGTGCTTCAGCGCTCATTTTAATTTAATCCACATCTTTTCACTGGTCGTCTACGGAAATGCGCTAGACCCGAGCCATAAGGCTTGACAGAAACTATTTTATTGTACATATTAGTGTGTGAACGCTAATAATTTATTTCCGGGCATTCTCTATTTTGACGCCTTTATTGTCTAGCTTTGGGTCTTTTCATAATTATATTGACTGGATTAGATTAACAAATAACTTCAGCAACTCCACATAAGATCGACGAAAGTGTGGAAAACTTTGTATACTGGCTCAACCATATCCTCTGCATTTATTTGCAAAGTTCTATGAATTTGAGTTAGTCCTATGTTGAGTAATGAAATTGATCTGGTTATCCTGATCCAGTTAATATTAAGTTATGAACAGGTCCTCACATTTTCACCACTTTATAAATACTTACATACAAATCTCCGTTATTAAATGTAATCAATAACAAATGATATTTGTTATTGACAATAACAAATGATATCTCTGATTTTATCAAAAACCTAGTAAAGGGTGTTAAAAGAAAATGAAATTTTCCGTAAAAATCTATCGTTTGACAAGTCTAAAATAGTACATAGCGTCTATTGGTTGGCAAAAGACCATTAGTTTGGCAAAAAATGTGGAGTAATGTTTTGTTTAAAAACGCAGTTTGCCGAAATTCGAACTAGAACTGCCGGTAAATCTTGTATAGGCACATATTCAAGCCCTCTGAGCTTGAGAAACTGCAGCCAAGCTTTTTATGAAGTCTTCAGACGCTACTTGATGTCGCCACTTACTCTGGCACCCTCCCATACCATAACTCGCGTGCGACCATAAAAGGCCCTCGGAAACTTTTCATGAAGCAATGTTTAATTTCATTAGCTAGGCCAGCTCAGTCCTTTTAAGGATGGCTGCTAGCTCAGTTCTAGCGCTACTTAAAAAAAGACGCTGCTAGTCAGTCACGACAGAACTTTTTTAGACTGCTAGCCAATCACATTTGAGCTTATGTGTCAGACAGCCAATCGAAATTCAGCTTGACAGCTAGAAATTCAAAATTCGCTCACTTCAAGCTGAACACACACGCACACACATTTCGGCATCTTGCAAAGTCACTTCTACTTGGTCTGCTAAATTTCGTATGGAGTTGAAAAGCAGAAATTAATTAAATGGAGCGTAATTTAAGATCACAGGCCGGCTATGTTAGATTTCACAGTGAGCTAGGATTTTAGACTTTTGTTAACTTGTCTTATTCCAAAGATTTGCTTTCTGAAAGCTTCGAAACGTATAATATTAAATTACTTTACATTTACATTTTCTAAATTTTAAAATGAATACTAGTTGA
Organism: Trissonchulus sp. WLG1_4; assembly: GCA_030248245.1. Classification (NCBI taxonomy): domain Eukaryota; kingdom Metazoa; phylum Nematoda; class Enoplea; order Enoplida; family Ironidae; genus Trissonchulus; species Trissonchulus sp. WLG1_4. The sequence goes on along the minus strand of JASANF010003061.1, from coordinate 66,082 downwards.
AAAATCGTATTAATATAGAGTCGTGTTAACTCACATCTTGCAAAGCAATTTAAACTTTTTTCTTATTTTTTTACAAAAACGAATGTGACCAGTAAAAACTTTAACTACTTGAAGTGAGCTATCCGGAAATTCAGGACACCTGTGCCGATTGGATGAGTTCAATACTTCGCTCTGAAAAACTATGAAGGAGCACTGAATTAAGTTTAAGCATCAGGATACATAGCTTGTTAGCATAAGTTGGAATTATCTTTTTATAATTCTATACATTTCATTGCAGAAATTACAGTCATAAGCTGCTATATTTCACTATCAAACAATCGTCAAACTGTCAAATTATCAAGGGACCACTAACCTGTTCCTTCTTTTAAAAATAGCTCACTAAAAATATGTCTTCAAAAAAACCTGCAATTTATTTGTCACAAACAAACGATTCACAAGAAATTGTCAAAAATTTTGTAGTTTGCTTTTAAGATTGTTAGTCGCTTTTGACTATTATTTTAAAGATGAAATAATTTAGGCGCTCCAAAGAGGACAGAAAGCATCAAAGGTTGTCAGGAATTGATTAAAATGTCGATTGTTTTTCCAAAAGTGTAGCAGCTGACTTTTTCTGCTTCGGAACAGCCAGGTTGTCCGCTAGAAACTCTGCAGAACTTTCAAAGAACCTTCCGTTACATAATTAATCATTTACATACTGAATTTACATCCACGTTTGTTATCTTTTTAGCACTTGCTCCGAGCGTTTAATGTTTTTTCTGTATTTTTCTTCAGCTTCCAATCGATTTTTATGTTTGTGTCGCAAGACCTACGTCAATCATAACGCTGTTGCGACTGAACTCTAACCTTGTAGCTTCTTTCTTTACTCACACTTGACTGTTATTATTTTTCTGTTGTAACATTTTTCGTCATAGTAGTTTTTTCTGGAAAAATTGTCTGTGTAGTTTACATATGTCTTAAAGTATCACACGTTTTAAAAGCAACAACCTACATATGTAGCTTAGTAGCTCAGTAAATATTTCAAGGACCTTTTTTCAGCTTTTGCTAATATGTTCCTCTATGTTAGTGAGTTCTTCTAAACACTGAAACAAAAAAGTTTTAAGAAATTTTCTGTAAAACTTTATGCACTTAGTCTTGCAATACTTGAAATTCTGTTTGCTTTATTCGTTGAATATTGTTATTTCAATATATATGCATATGTACATGTCCTAAAACATGTATGTTTTTCTCTTTTGGCTTGACTATATATTGTTACCTATATAGCAGATTAGGCACGTGCGAAAAATGTACGCCCGCTTGCCATTATTAAGAAAAAACAAATTAACAATTACAAACAAGAAAAACATCAGGAGGCTGAAAAAAGCATAGCAATTAATCAAGTATCACTAAGGCATACTTTATTTTTTATTTCTGCTTTCTGTAGAGACGATGCTTTGTTTCTTCTTTGTTATTATTGTGTTATTTGTTGAATGTTATAGTTTTTTATTTCAGTATGTACAATGCTTCTTCGTATTTCATTTAAGAATAAGTAAATTGTAGGCCCATTTTTTCTAAACATCAGCCAGCCCAATAAGTAAAATTTTCTAATCCATCAAAATCAGAATCTCTTTGACATTTCAGACATATAAAACATTTCATTTTAGCTCTGTTTAAGTAGTAATTCAATGAAGCACAGTTCTGACCTAAAGTTGGCTCATTCATACGCACTTGTGCGTAAAGCCCTAGGCTCAGTGTTTAACTGGAAAGCAGACATAGAAGAGACCAAAGAGCACATTTTACGAGGTGAAAAGCCATTGATTTTTGCACAAGACTGGCCAGAACTCGGACTTTAGCCATTCTTCCTGACTTGAGCTAACAACCCCCATCAACCCATTACAACGTGACCAACCAGTCTTCTTAAGGTCCGCCACAAAAACAACTGCCAGCACAGTGCGATTAGAGTATAGAAATTTTACCTGGAGAATAACTATTTTGCCGATTAAATTGCAATGTTTAGTGCTAACAAGGTTATCACGGACAACTTGTTCCTCCACAACTGGTTGCTTCGGACTTTTTTGCTCGATAAAAAATAGAACTTTTTTGCTTGATAAAAAAGTTATTGCCGGTACATGTGGATCTACAAAGCTACATATGTAGCTACATATTTACACCTTTCTGAGCAAGTACGAACTAAAATTTGATTTTAGACATAACCTCTTGAACGTCTTTCCATGTAAAAAACTTTTGTCTGGTCAGCAGAAATAATAATTTAGGTAGCATGCGCTAATAGTATTATTTCAGGTGCCGGACAAAAATTTCAGTTGGAAAAATGTATCCGAGGTTCTAGGTTTAGTTCATAGTTGCCCACAAAGGAATTAGTTTGTCTGAGATCAACTCCAGCCAAAAATGCTCTTGAGGTTGGCGATTGAATCTCGAAAAAAGTTGTTTAGCGGTGAATTAGTGTTTATCGTATAAAAATCCACGTCTTTTTTGTCACCGTGTCTTTTTTTCCTGATAACGAAAATTTTTTAAATAGAAACGACTTTTTAACGATTCGGATTTTTGCAAAAGTCTTGAAATAATTAAAATAAAATAATATTTAACAGTTTTTTTGCTCTTCTGCGATTAATAACTACAATCTGCAATTAGTAGATCATGGTAAAATTTATTGCCAGGAAACTCAGACTAAAGCGCATGATTGCACTTGCACACCAGCACATGCAAAAATAATTTTTAAGAAAACTTCGAAAACGGAGTCTCAAGCCCTATTTGAAATACTCATTTTTTCCTTATATTCTTATAAAGGTACATAAGCTATGAGTATATGTATATAATGAGGTAACGGCGGCACTTTATTCAACGACATGCTATCACTCTGTAAGCTAGCTAGTGTAAGGCTTAGCGCTCGCGTACTGAAAGGCAAAGGTACATAATTAATGCAATCATGTAAATTTTGACAGCCGCTTCCATAAATTATGAATACCGTCGTTTTAACTTCAAGAAATAAGACATCACGCGATAACCATTAATTGTATTAATAAATACCAACTTTTACAGTTAACCTTTTTGAAAAAACGTTTTGTTATTTGAAAAATTTTAAGGTAAATAATGTTCATTCATTTTTACTCTACCAACATAGTTTGTAAAATAGGCCAAAATTGAGCTATTAACTCTTCAGCAGAAGCATTATAGACGTCTGTCTGTTCAAGTCAAATAGTATATATTCCAATTCTGAAGTGGCTTGGGCTTATGTTATTACACAAAGCAGCTATATTCTATTCTAACTGCTTGAAGATTCGTGATCTAAAGAAACTGAACCCAAGAGAGATTCGAATCGCCAATTTCTAGATTCTTATTCTCTAGTCTAACGTTCCTACGATTATACTGTTGGCCTTCTAGACTAGACTCAGTATAGACTCTCATACACACATTAGCATATTTAGCATATTGACATTCAAACGTACATCCACAGAGAAATAATAACATCCATGCTTTTTCTTTTTCTGGAAAAACTTTCAGGGCATTTCTCCCCATAGACGACCCATTATATTGACACGAACTGAAGTCTGTAACCAGCAAACGTTAGAAAGAAAGTCAACTTTTGGGTTTGAAAGCTGTTTCGTGTCGTTTGAAAGTGTTTTGTGGAAAAATAGGAAAATTATTCGTGAAAGTAGTCTAAAAGTCAAACCACCTCCCAGCTAGCGCCAGCTTAGGAATAAATATTGTCATGCGCGATTTGACAAACGTTTATACTCATTACAAAGTTCAACGAGAGTTCTTGACGACCTTTTTTCTGAGGCTTTTCTGTTCCACATGGAGTCTACCGCAAAGTGCTACTACCTAACCTTTCATTCTGATAAAAGTTTTCCCCAGTGCCTTCGGTAAATACGTTGCATATTATATTAGATCATTTTTGCACGCCATCATTTTTAACATAAACTTGACAAGAAATAATGCCTAGTCCAATACTGGCAGTAATCATATACTTGAATTACTCTTTCATATGAAAACTGTGTAACTATATCTCGCATTTTCATCTTTTTTTCTACGGGTAATTGCAAAAACGGGTAAAAACAAAAAGGTCCGTGATAATCTACAATATTAAAATAGTTTGTCTTCTAGCTACTATTAGTGCTGCTGTTTTAGTCTGTTATATTAACAGTTTATCAAATGACGAGCTTATGAGTATTTTCTATGCCGCCTGTTGATTTAACTCGAAAATTGCTTCAATTTATTTTTCCTTAAATATTTTTACAATCTTGTGCCACTAGACGTAACTAATGAACAAGCTCTTAATAACAGTTAAATAAAAATGCTTTGCTATAACTATTAACCATCTACTACGGTTACTGTATCTTATTCATTATCTTGCTACACTGGTGGTTATCTTATTGTTGCCACAATACTAGTTTACTGCAGTGTAACTGATGCTTTAATCCACTTAATCTGACACTACAGTATGCATACTTTACAACCCCCGACCCTCCTACCTCCACAACCTCAACAGCATCCCCAAGGCGAACACCAGAAACGCCCTATTGGTGGACAGTACGGTCAAGGTAAAACTGTTTTTTTTAATTTTTGTACAACTGTGGTCCTTTAAAAAACGTGGTTTTGTGTATATATTTAGCGTATTCTTTTGTTTTATTTATTTTGTTATGTTCGTTATATTAATATTGTTATTGATTTTGTAGGAGTCAGAGATAATTATTATTTTATTTTTTTATAGATCTTTATGTTACCGCAGAAGTTGGCTCAGCAGGGAGTCATTTACGGCCGCTTGCACTAACCTTATTCTCGAGCTATTCTTATTCTTTTGCTATTCTCGTAAAAAAAAAGTGGGGAGTTGTGGAAAAGAAAAAAAAAAAAAAAGGCTTAGGGAAAAAAAGAGTCTCTTTTGTTTTTTTTTTCTCGTGCTTTTTTTTTTGGTGCAAGCCAGTGTTAGATTTTTATAACTATGCAGCTGCATTGCACAGTTTTAGGTTCATTGTTTTGCTACTCATCTACATTTAGATTTACTCACTTGCTTTCAGTTTTTTTACTTTTGCTTTTTTGTGCTTCTTGTTTTCAGTCTGTTATTTGTTTGCATTTACAAACAGTGTTTATAATGGCAGTCTAGGCTCTGTGTAAGGACAAATGCATGAATGGCAAAATGTATGCTGCCCAAAGTGTAACCTTTGACTGCATAATGTTGCTCCATAATTACTATTGGACTACCCATATCACACTGTTGAAACTTCGCTGATGGGATTAATTGTTTCGCAGAATCGGTTATTTCAGGAAGATGCCTTAGTTTCTGAGTGAAACAAAGTATTATAGTGATTGAGTGACAGTTCAACACAAAAGTTTTCATAGCAACGCACACTCAGTCTATGGTGGATCAAAACCCAGCCTTTTTCTTAAGTAAACGTGATGCTTGTATACGTACTAAACTAAGCACATTTTCACCATCATGCAGCAGTATTATGTAAAATTCATTGGTTTTTTCCGGCTTAATGTCTAGTGTCCTTTGATCAATATTGTCAGATATAAGATAATTACGACCGACTTGTGTTTTTGTCATAATTAGCTTTGCCGCTGGAAATGTGAAAACATTAGTTACTTTTAATGCTGATATCGGTTTTAATGGCGTATAATTTCCGGAAACCTGGTCGGCTGCAAAGTTTAATCTTGAAATAGAAACAGTTTTTAATGCACATTCGGAAAACGTTATTGAGCTTCTATTTGAATATACATTGCTCTGTTGTATGAAAAAAGTGTTTTTAGGATTATAATTCATAAAATTAAAATTAAAATTAAAGTTCATAATGTTAAAAGGACAGGCATATATATTTTGTATGATAATTAATATATATATATATATATATATATATATATATATATATATATATATATATATATATATATGTGTGTGTGTGTGTGTGTGTGTGTGTGTGTGTGTGTGTGTGTGTGTGTGTGTGTGTATCTAGTTTTTCACTTAACATTAATTATTGATTATTTTTCTGTAGGTATTCAACATATTACTATTATATAATTTATAATACATATTATAAATATTTAGTATAATATATAATACAAAATAAAATATAAAAATATGATTGTACATAAAAACATATAAAGAGTATAATATTATTTTATGTTGATTCTTTGCACAGTGTGGTTTCAACAATTTTTACATAACACTGTAGGTATACCTATTCTATGTAACTTCAAATTAAATTGAGTGGATAAGTTAGCAAGAGTATTAGATGTATAAATTTTCTGTTGCTATTTTTTGTCAATTTTTTTTGATATGTTCATTAATTGTCCACGGTAGTATACAATTATGCTAATTAATCTTGCAGCAAATAATTTTATGAATAACTATGACAGATATAATTCCGTCAACCCTCTACTCAAGTCTCTTACACTCATAAACCTAAATTGACTAGATTCTATTACCTTGATCAGTTATGTAATTTAATACGGTGAAGCGCACCGATTCGGTTTGGCTGAAGATTAGCTAAATCGATTTAGCTATAGCCCAGACTTAAGTTGAACTTATTTGGTGCAGTCCACCGTTAATAATTGAATATTCCAGCTTCAAGCGGATTAATAAAGAATTTTCATTATTAATGTTTAATGATTAATAATGTACGATTTATTCATCAGATGTCATTGGATTTGTCCTATTTTGGCTAGGTGTATTCAGGGCAGCATGTATGTACGTGTACATACTATATTTAACGCTTGAGTCTACCAACATTCAAAGACACTTACATTAAGAACATTCTATGTGCCTTTTTATAAATTGTTATAAACTGGATTAGATGAATTAACTTCATCAAATTTTGCAAGCAAATGCAGATGATACGGTTTAATTGTCCTACAAAGTTCTGTAAACTTTCGTCAATGTTATATTGAGTTACTCAAGTTAATCTAGTTAATCTAATCTAGCAAATGAAAAGGAAAAAACATAGCGAAAAGCAGTCAATTACAGCGCATGCTATGCTATGCTTACAATATGCCGCATTGAATTTTGTCAATTTATAAAAAATCAAATTCAGCACGAAAACAAGTTCACAAGTGTAGGTGCAGTCAATGCAACTATTTTGAGTACTTTTAGGTGTTGTTTGGTAAAACCTCACAAACATATGTGCTTATTTTAATCACATGTTGAGTTTTATCAATAAGCTTTATCAAGGTTTTATCAAATATAAGGCCGGATTCACACTGGCACTTGCACAAGTGGAAGCACAAGCACAGGCACAATCACAAGCCCAACCAATTATATTGAAGCCCGCCAATCTAACGTCTATCTGTTCAGAAGTTTCGTTTTGACATTTTGTTCTAAAAATTTCGCAGTTTAAAACTTTTTCGTAGTGTTTTATCGAAGAAGAAAAATAAATTCGAAAAAAGGGAAAAATAAAGCTAAAACGAAATTTGATTTTAAAGACGAAACTAAACTAAAATTAAAAGAAAGAAAGAGGAAATGAACGTAATGCAATCTTCAGGAAATAGACCGGTTCACACTAGGCAACGCGCAGGCAACAGGCAACGCGATTTTCAGGCAATCTGCAAGCAACGCGCGTTGCTTGCAAGTTGCTTGCAAAAATACGTTAACACGAGGCAATTTTCAAGCAACTGATCACCAGGCAACGAGCAGGCGACAGCCAATCAAATTTGAGCCCGCCTAAATTTGAAACTGGCGGGTGTTTATGTGCTAAATTGTGGAGTTGGTTGGCACTCGACGGTTCAAGTTCGAAAAAATGGCCGAAAATTGGCCTTTGAAAGCACATAATTATTCGCACAATATTCGATGCTGAATGTATGTTAATTTGAATCAACCCTTTTTCGTTTTTCTCAGTTATGCTCATAGTATAGTAGGTATTGTATAGCAGCCCAAGGAACAAAAATTTCTTTAAACGTGCAGTTGAAAAAACTATAACTTGTTTTCTGGGCACCGTGGGAAAACAAGCTCTAGCGGGAACCATCTGATTGGCTGTTGCCTGCACGTTGCCTGAAAATGGCGCGCACGTCGCGACTGAAAATTGGTGGTTGCCTGTATCGCCTACATGTTCACACGAGGCGATTTGCAAGCAACGCGCGTTGCCCGGTGAGTGGTTGCTTGAAAATCGCCTGTGAATCGCCTCGTGTGAACCTGCCTTAATAAAAGATCCTTTAGACAAGGGTTTCTTCTAAAAACCACATATTTCCGTTCAATTTTTCGCCATTAAGGCGTATACCGAAACTGACAGCTACAAAATCTCTACGCTGATGGGCTATGCTTGTACAAAAGATCAAATTTTTGAACACGCGTTGTGATTGTGCTTGTGCAAGTGCCATGTTAACCCGGCCTAAGTATGTAGCAAATCAATGGTTTAATACTTTCTTATTGAAAACAATTCGCTCTGGATGACCTTAGTTACCTTTCTCGACCTGTCCGTTGTGCAGTTTAGCCTTTGTCAAAAATTCTGAGTGTTCAAGCTGGATTGTATATTTCCCGTTATATATATTCTGTCGTGTCCGCTTCGAATTTCGTTTCATCTTGTGTTAGAATGGTGACCGTGATAGGTTTGTATCTATTCAAACTTTGCTAATAACTATTTTATGAACCTACATAATGCAGTTTGAAAGCATATGTGTATAATATGGTTATACACACTGTTGGTTATACTATGTATATCTCTGACCACTAATATAAAGTAATGCGGAGTTCTAGTATAATTAGACGTTATTCAGATAGTGAACTACATAGTCTGCATAATTTGGTCTTGCGTTGTCTAACTCTCGTTTCAGTGACAGTAAGTAACAAAGACATATTTAAATTAATTCCCTTAAATAGTACGCCATTTTTACTACGACAAGAAAGGTCGAGCTGTCTTATCATTCAATCACCCCTTATAAATACAGACTTTAACTTTAGCATAAACAAAACCTTCTTTCCTTATGCTCTTTTCAGTGTGTAGGCAAGCTTACTCATGATAGGATAAAAATTAATACCATATAATTTCCAAATCAGCTAGAATAATGTACTCTTGTTATTGCCAGGCACTCTTTCAGAAAGTAGTTTGATCACTGGCTAAATCTGCGTAATTTGCAAATTAGATTTTTTGAAAAGCATATTTCTCTTCAACTGAGTTAATATAGAAGAATATATTGGCGGGTGTACTTTTGTGATAAAAAGGTTTTATAATACGAGTAAAATATGCTTAAAGATAAGGTTTCATTAGTTTCATATTAACAATATTCTGTTTTTCAGAAGTAGGTTATTATTGTTATGCTATATTCTCAAGCCAAATGCTTTTTTATAGTTCTTTACTGATCATTATATGTAGTCTTGATTATACCATTATTTTTTATGTATTAGCTGAATGCAAGGTTTTTGATATTGTTTTTTGATTGGTGTAGTTTTGCATGATGGCATCAGTTAATTGATTTTGCGAAGTCATTTTTAACAAAAAAGCAAATATTCTAAATGCTAGAAGTGCAAAGTATAAAAAGTAAACACTAATGGGAAAACAACAAAGGATAATAAACAAAAAATGTAAACTTTTTAATAATCTACATGGTTTTCCTATCCAATTTACAAAGAACCCGTGTTGTTTCAAATAAACATGCAGTTATTTACCCTTAGTTCCGGTCGAGTTAGCTAAATTGGTACCATCTAGCTTATAACTTCTTTTCACATTATCCAGTTAGACATTTGAATAAGTTATAAGTCAAGGAAAAGACTCTGTCTACTTTTATGTTTTATTATTTAATATTTCATAATATGTGGATCTATAATTTATGGATGTAGCTAAACCGTCGTATTGTAAGGTTTTTTCAGTATAGGTAGTTTTGCGCGATAGGGATGACGTTTAATTACTGAGTTAATATAAATGGAAATTGTGTAACCGGCGAAAGGATCTTGAAGTCAGATAATTATGTTTTAATATTTCTATAAAAAATAAAAACAGGTATATTCATACCTATAGCTTCGTTAATACAGTTAAATTATACTAAACTGAGCCATTCCCAATACACCAATACTAATGGACAACTTTATTAATAAGGCCAAATTCTTTTGTTATATAATCGTTGAGTATTGCATATTTACCTCAGTTTTCATTCTGTTTATACTAAAATGTATTTATTTTACTTTTGTTTCAAGTATGTACTTTAATTTTATTACTTCAAAAATAGTGGTTTCCAAGAAGTCTACTTGAGTTCATTGAGAAAAGCAGCAAAAGACTTTACAACTGAAAATGTAAAGTCGGATTCACAGATTTCATAATTCTATTCCAACGTCGTAGCAAATTTATTTCTAACCTGCCTTTCTATTGAAAATCAGAAACCACCTATGTCGCATACTAAATTACGTCATTTTTCATTTATTGTTTTCATATAGCGTGCAAGACTTTTTCCTATCTTTAGAGGTATGTTTTGCTGACATATTGATACTCTGTGGCTAGGGTAGCATTCTCTGATAGAATAATGCCAGCTAGAGCTAACGAAACACCTCTAGTCAGTAGACATGGCTATCTTGTAACTAGCCTTGTCTGTCTGTTAGCCATGTTTGAGGTTGTTAGATTGTATTCAAGCAAAAGGCAAATTTCAGGCTCATCAAGTTACTTTGATGCCACAGATGGGGACTGTACGTCGTTATGGCTCATGGAATAGAATATATTTCATATAGAATTTCATTTAAAATACAGCCTTTCTATTTAAGATTGCAATAGTTAAGATTGCTACAGTAGCACTACTTCGAAGGTTCTCAGCAGCTTACTAAAGAATTAATGTTCTTTAAACTAACTTTTTTATCAATTAATATTAACTGACAAAATTAATTGGATTAAGGGGGGTGGTTTTTTTTTAATGGGGTCTTTTTTTTGAGAGTAAGATCTAAATTAATATAATTTATAATTTTTTTTTTTAATTAAGCTACTTGTGTTCTGTTTTGGAACAATTTTTGCAGCCCAATAAAGATTTTGAAAAAAAAAAAAAAAAAACAATTTTTTGTCTTTTTTAAAATTTTTGGGTTTTGTGAGTTTCAAAATTGCGACAAAAACGTGCTTCAAAGTTATATCGTCGAAATCGTTACTACCACCTTAAGTCATATTCATAAAATTTTGCAAGTAAATGCAGATGATAAGGTTTTGTTGTTCTACAAAGTTCTTGTAGATTTTATTTTTCATTTTTGAAATTTTATGAATATAATTTTGATATAAATTTAATGTTGACTGCTCAGTTATGAAATGAAGTTAAGCTAGTTAATCTAATCCAGTTAATATAAGTTGGAAAAGTGAACTAATGTATGTTCTGTCACAGCAGGAGTGTAAAGTAATAGCTGAGGTTGATTTTCATTAAAGAAACGTTTTTTAAACACATGCTTTGCTATAAACTGGATACAATTCATATACTTTATTTTAATATAAGACAAATTTTACATATTTCGGTCCCAGTACAGATTTCAAAAGAAGTCTGACATTATTTACGATTTGTAATACTGACTCAACGACACACGTATTTCATTTTAATTATCCTAGTAGTTTTCAGCAGCAATTGTCGTAAAGCATTCTCAAAGAGTGCCATGAGACGCGTTAACAAGAATAATAAAGGTTCAATCTTCCATAAGTATCTCTAGCAAGAGTATATAATTAGTGTTTCTTTTCCATAAATTCGTAGTGTTAAGGGGCATAATAGTGTCTCCAATTTTTTTATTGCGTTTGTCACTGACATCAGAATGAAGAAGCTGGGTAGTGTAAACTACATACATACATTTTACCATGGTCAACATAGTTTTTTGCAGAATTTTAGCGCTTTTGCAAACATACATATCACCGATATTTGCGCTAAGTAGCAGTTATGCATCAAGTTAGACACTCAGCTGCATCAAGCTGCTGCAGTCGCAATTTTGGCAATATCTGCAAAACCTATATGGAACCAACTCCCTGATTTAATTGTGCCCGCTCCAATTGTTTCAGTTTTTGAAGCACGTTTCAAATCAATCGTTCTGACGAAGTTTTTGTTTCGCCGGGCGTTAGCAGCTGACTCCTCAGCCCAGACCAGCCTGATGTTGTTTGTAGCCATCATGTATTTATCGTCTCAAGTAACTATTTTGTACCGACGAATCAACCAATAAACCGATAAAACATTTCTTCATGCTCTTAATCTAATAATCTAATTTTACAGTAACATTTGCATATAGCACCCATGCATATTCACCCATGCATAGCATGCTCTTGCTCTTCCCCTCAGCGTCCATAACGGAGCCATTATGTACTCTTGGTCTCAACAAAGTTTGGTCCTGTTTACCGAGGTTGAGACAGTTTGTCAATTCTTGAACTAGAGTATACGCGCTGAGCGTAGACTGAGATCACAGTAAGTGATTTGAATTCGTCTATAACTCTGCCACCGTGAGTCAAAAACAAACCTTTTGCACATATTCCACACCCTTGTTTTATAAATGCTCGTTTTGCAGTTACTCTCATAATCGTTTCTTGAAAAAAATTTAAGCTCAAGATTTAGTAGGTACATACTTTATCGTTTTATTCCATGATAGTTGTTGCATTACTTCAAGAAAACGCTATATCCAGCTACCTAAACTATATATAGACAAACCAAAGTCCACACACACACGTCATACATAACATGTGAGCACAATGTCCTACTTCCAAAATTATATAAGCCCCTAAGCTTTAAAGCGGAACTTTAGACATGTGGCTTTTTGCTCAACTGGAAATTCCAATTTCATTGTCGGCTATATTTAGCGATACCAGGAGTTATGTATTTCCGTCATCTTCTAAATTTACAGCCAACTTGAAATCGGATGACTTAGACACCTCTCACATTTGTCCATAGTCTGTTACCGTCTTAATACAGTTTAATGGGCAACATTAAGGCCAGTGACTTATAACAGACTCTAAAATGATTATTTATTCCACAAAATTAGTTTTCTGTATTTCTGTAACCTGGGTATTTAATAGGCAATCCTTTGGGGTGAAGCTTTCACCTGAGATTTTTGTGCTACAATAAAATTATTTTTTGAAATATGCTTTGGGAGGACTTTAGTTGTTGAGTTTACATTTCATTCATTTTAAACCCAATTAAGGTATTGATATTTGAATCAGTGAATTTGCTACAAAACCTGTCAAAAGTTTTTTATTTATGTATACGCTTGTTTATAAGCTTTATTACTTCCACAGCTCGTTCGTAAGTTAAGCCACAAATAATGGCACATTTCAAAAATGCCATCTTTTCTCGCCAAATCAGTTATAAAATTGAAGCCCCGAAAAGTTCTTTTTGCTGGCATTTGCCAAAGGTTGTTTTGTTTTATGCTGCTTGGCTGTTTGCAGCTTTCAAGACCAGATCAATAGTTTGCGCTGCAACAAGTGACAACCATATGTCGACGTTCATGTCATCAAAAATGTATCTGAAGACAAATCTCCTATTGTCTTTTCATGCAAGCAGTGTTTTTGTATTTAATATAGTAATTAAATCGGAAATACAGAAAACAGCAATTCAAGATCTTCATTTCAGTTGTATTTAAAATTTTTGTTATTGAATGCCAATTTCTAAAGACAGTGCATCAAAAACATCAAAAAAAAGGAATCGGTTTTTAGTAATTTTTTATCAGTTGGAACTTTTTGAATAGAAAGCCAATTTTTGAGAAATTTTTTGCAAGCCCTTTTTTGCATTTTTTGCATTTAGACTCCATAGTTCGTTTAGGTATTCCATTTTTCAATATTCCATTTACTAGAATGCAAGAGTCACACACATACACTATATAGCAATGTTACATATGTTATTACTCCATTTCTGTTTACTATATATGTATATATAGGGCCAGATAAACAAAAAATTGTTTATTTTTCTGACTTCCATCCACTTTGTATACTATTCGGCAGCACTTTCAAATGATAAAAACACAAGCCGTGAAGACAGCTTTAAACTGTTGTTATTTTTTTATATTCTGCTTAGTGCCACTTACTGTATTCAGTTAGAGCAGTTACAATTGTTTTTCAAATTTCTTTTTACAGCTGTTTGGATCTTAACGCAAATTTTTTGTCCAGTACCTTTAGGTTTACGTTTGGATGTCAGCAAAAACAAACTCGATCATTTAGTTAATTTACGATTTCAGACGAAAGAGTAAATTCCCTTAAAGACAACGCTATATTGATTGCGTCAAAACGCAACTGCAAAAGGAGACAGAATGGCTTTAATTCAGAATTAGAAGTTACTGCCGTAATCAACTAGCTGAATTCTGAGATACCATTACTCTAATTGCGCGTAAATACTCAAGGGCTCCCTTAAGGTTAATTTCCAGAGCATTTCTAGTTATATATGCAGCATTTCAGACAATTTAGACATACGGACCGGAATTCAATGGGTTTGACTGTTAGTCTTGTTCAAATAAATTGGACTATTCCTACATGGAAAATTCTAAGTGTAGTTTGTAGAATTTTGTGCTCGAAGGATTTTGAAATAAAGTTTATAGACTAACCCGTTAAGGTATATATTGAAACTTAAGTGTTATGGCTCTTCTTCTTATTAGCAGTTTGCAGTCAATGTTTTCGCTACATACTCGTTTGCATTCACATTCAAACTTAATTTCTATTTACAGCAGATAATCTCTCTACAGTAACGTTACTCGTTCGATACTCATAATGTCGGGGGAACCCGGTTTCTTAAGATATTAAATCCAATTGTAGTCAGGCTTCCAAGTCCACCTGAGTCGTAAACAAAGTTTTTTTGCTTGCCCATAACCCACAAGCAAGCAACCAACGAAATCAAAGAGGGTTGACCGGTTAATCGACAGTCAGGCCGAAAAGTTTTTACCGAGCTGGCCCACAACTAAAAAAATAGAATACTTACATATAACACAATGTCACACAAATAGCATACAACACGAGCACCAGGGTTAAAGTTCCAACCTCAACCTTGTTTATGGAAATGCTAACACCCTTTCACAGACAGTCCTGTGGACCCTGATTTACATATGTAGCACGTCTAGTGTAGATGTAGTGTAGCACGTCATGTGTAGAATTTCCATTTACATATTATCATGTACACCATCTATGTGAATATTATGGGAACTGCTTATAAGTTTATTCATATGCCCACAACTGTATGAACTTAACCAGTATATTCTACAATGCTAAGCCCCACGCATATCTCGCTCTTCTGACTAAGCTGGATAATTTACGAGCCATTCGTGATTTACTTTAGTTTAGCAGAGTTTAATTTAGTATGTAGCATGTATAAATCGTAAATAACTGTCCTACTGATAATTAGTCTTTCGGGACCTCTCGTCTGCCCCGAACTAGCTTTTCCTCTGCGTTTTATACCTACAAAATCTGCTGTCTGTGAGTACTATACGATTTATTTATAGTTTCAGTAAACTTTACAATTTCATGTAGTGTAGTGAGTAGTGACTAGTGTTTTGTGTTTTTCCATCTTTACTTGCGATTTCACAATTTGTACAACTTGGTAACCGCTAAATAATATATATATTTGATTAAAGCTGATTTCAAGTGGTTTCTTGTTTATCAGCAACTTGCAACTTTTATTTTATCAGGACAGAATTATTGCTAACGAGTTTGTTAGGATTACAGTAAAACAGGGTTACATAATAGGGAGAGTATGACAGTAGACTTTTACAGATGTCGTTTACTGGGACTATACGCTAGATAATGGTGCGTTTAATGCATATTTATGTCTCCTGTTTCCACTTTTACAGTTTTTAAAGACATTGTGAGTATCTGTTTCAGCTGTTTCAACTAAAAATTTTGTTTTCTGATTTACATAAGAACCATAAATTTTACCATTTTTTGCATGAACTCAAAACTCTAATGTTCGTCTATTCAATCCAATTTTAATATTTCATAAATAATAATGTTTTGAAGCTATGCCTCGCTCAACTCATAACGCGAACAATCCCAAGCTAAAATCATATCAGCTTCATGGCAATCAAGCCTCAAAACTACACCCTATATATTATAACATTCCTCACATTATGCTAGCTAGCGACAATCCCAAATGTCTTTAAAGCCAAGCCGAATGAAATAGTCTAAAAGTTCAGACCCCGAAAACTCCCCAAAGAATTTCGGCGGTTTGTTCTAATAGAAATCATATATGCAACATTTTTTGTCATCTCATCTTGACATGTTCTTTCATTTCCCACTCTTCCTTTGCTATTCCACCATAATGAATTCGCAAGCTTAGTTAACACTTGGCCATAATAGTGTCTGTGTATCTCCAAAAACTGAAAAAGCGAGGACGACAATACCCTCGTCAGATATCCAAAAACTAGGCAAAAAACAGTGTTGTTTACAAATAACGTCAAACGTTAAGTTTGAAGTCTTGTCGCAGTTTTTTGTGGTTCACCATTGCAATTTCATCATAGTTTTTTTTTTCTGTACTCTGTGATTAGTTAGGCCTAGAGTGGCGCTTCTGCTATTATTTTTTGGGTCATTATTTAGTTTGGCTCGTTCCGGATAGAGACTCTCTAAGGCTACAAAAACACTTTACAATTGAAATCAGATTGCAGCATGTTTCAGGTAGTGTCATCAGTGTAATTTATGTACTGTTAAACACTAAGAAAAAACGTGTTCTACATGAAATTATATCTATCTCTCTCTCTCTCTCTCTCTCTCTCTCTCTATATATATATATATATATATATATATATATATATATATATATATATATATATATATATATATATATATACCTGCTTGAAAATTGCAATCGTGACACATGCTATGTTGCTGAACTTGTTTTATCGACCTTATGAATTCGTTTTGACCGCTGTTTCAGTTGATTTGCTAGAAGGAAATAAGCATTCGTGCATAACATACATATTACATAATAATTGTAACAATTAATCAAAAGTTGTATTTCCAGCTTATCTGACAGCTGAAGAATAAATAGTTTATAAATAGGGAAATATGTAATTGTCTTCGTCTGAACTCAGCTAGGAAGGCAACAACAAATATGTTATTAATACTCGAAATAATTCTTAAGTATACTTTTACAAATGTACATCTGTCAACACCTATAAATGACAGTTTTCACGACTGTAAACTTTGTGTGTGTGTATGTGTTACTGCGTTACTTAATGAACAGAATATGACTTGTATAAGTGCAAATTTGAGTGTATTAGCGTTAATTTAAAATGACTGAAATTTCTTGGGAACCTCCATGCTTACCTACCCCTAACTGTATCAGCACAGCTCAGGTTTCAGTTAGAGCTCTCGCTAGCCCCTGAACGGTAGCTTTCTAGTTTTTACTTAAACCCAGCTCGGCTTTTTCCAAAAGGTCTCTCAAAGCCATAATATCTGCAGAGGGGAATTTTAGAAGGCGGAAAACGACTCGGTTTCTGAGCCCAGCCAAGCCTCTACTTAGTAATTTTTCTTCAGCCTGACATGCACGGTCGCAACGGTAATTAATAGTCTCTTAAAACATGTCCATGGGTTTCCACGCGACTCGCCAAAAGAGCCACCCCGTTTCTTATTGGCAAAAGGTGTTTACCTTCAGAATCAATCTCAGACAGTCTTTTAACTAAACTGCAACAGCATAAAATTTTGTGTGTATTTTTATCGATAAAGAGTTCAACGCCTTACACGATTGTGAAGCAAAACACCTTTTTTGACTACAAGCCAATATTGTGGCCAATGTTATTCCTTTTGCTACTCCCAATGAATTTATCTATTTACCGATTAACCTATTGACAAAAAACACTATCATAGTTCTGTATTGCTTTACAATAAATAACTGTGATCCTCAGTTGACACTTATATACGAGAAGAGTTCTGTGTTACGAGAACGAAAGCATATTGTCCCTTAACATGCCGGTTTATGTGGAAAAACCGGTTCCCTCCCCCATGCGACGCCTGAGCACAATGTTCACAGAACGCCTGCAAAGAGAACGAAAGTCCGTGTCACCATCAGTTACATACCGACTGTCATTTGCTGAAGGTCAGATTAATACTATTACTAAGGGCGTGTTCCTTTACCGGACTAAAGGGTTAATTATAATCGAACTAAACGGTTTATAAATTAAGCTTAGAAATGCAATTCCAAAACCTCCGGATTAAACGAACTTAACTTCTAGCGCACTGCTTTTTAATCGGACTAAACGGACTTAACTATGCACGCTAATGTTAAGCGTGCATGGTAAGTCCGTTTAGTCCAGTGGTAGTTTTGGAATAGGGTAAGACTAAATTAAGCAGCTGACTTATTTTAACTCATTTAGTCCGTTTAGTCCGATTTGTCATTCCAAAACCTCGGACTAAAATAAGTCCAGTCCGTTTAATCCGGTAAAGGAATAGCCCCTTAGTAGTAATTTAATTGACTTTAATGATAATTATTTAATGAAAGTTGAGAATTCAGTTGATTAATTTTTTAATTTATTTTTAATTATAATTTAATTTAACATCTTCAAATGTTTATTTTTTTGTGTTTTGTGTTGTTATTACTGTGTATCATATGCAACATATATATATATATATATATATATATATATATATATATATATATATATCTGCATACGACGGCGTATAATTGGTGCTTAGACGAATTAACGCGGTTTGTTATACCGCTGCTGCATTTGGCGAGTGCATTGGTCCCAACGTCCCAAGTATGCGCTATTTCAAGTCTGCACTAATTTTAAACTCCCTTACCACATGAAGCCATAATTGAAGCAGTTAATTTTAGTCATACCTATTTGTGTCATATTGTTAGGTTATGTATCTAAGCTTTAAGCGCCTTCAGCACACGTATGTATGTATGTATGTATGTATGTATGTAGCTTGAATTTGGTGAAATATCTCGGGAAACTCAATATTGCCTACAAGGGTTACCTGGACTACATACCTCCACAAGTGGGTATATTTCCCGAGAATTTCCCCACTATCAACACTGATATGTAATGATTACATACATTTGACAAGACAGTTGCTAGTTGCACTTGTATGTTTTTCTTGTTTTCTTTGGTATAACTATGAAAGCGGGTGTTGTAAAACGTGAGTTTTTAACAACTTTGTGACTCTGTTGCCTTATACATTCTGTTTTCTGTGCTTTATTGTCGCTTCTATTTAATACATTACGCTTTTATTTAATACGCTTTATTGTTATTTAATACTTTTAATGCTGCATCACATTAGCAATAGCTTATAGCCGGTGAACACACACGAACTTTATTGTACTTACATATGTTTGTCATTGTTTTAGTGTAATAATTTGTAAAAAGTTGATTAGTTAATTAATAATGCCAATAGCACATAACAGGAAAGAGTATCACAACAACAACAAAACTGTTGCGGCATGGACTAAGCCGATTAACCAGCATAGAGTTGATATTATCACACTTTGATTCTTTCACTTTCTTTATACCCATTATATTCCTTGTTTTACTAAAAATCTGTTGGCATTAACATGTGAAGAGTGAAAAAAAAATTTTATAAGACGACCGGTAGGTATAGCCTGCACGCTGAACATAAAATAATATAATTTTTAGTATTTTTATTAATCGGAAATTTTTCCTCTATCACTTTTATTTTTCTATTAAAACCTAGTCCTTCATAAACGAATGACATAAAGCCAATCTAAAGCTAAAACCAATACGTTCTATTTCAAGGTAACGAAAATAGAACATTGCAACGGAAAATTCTACATGTATTTCACAGGTTAGAATGCTACCCTTAGGCTGCTTTCAGCAAAACTCAGCTATGGGCCTTATCCAAAACTGGATTTAACGGATTAGATTTAAAATAATTTTGCTAATAGAGCAGCACAAAATGAAAATAGCCGCCTGAAATTTTGCTCCAGATGGCTCACATCCAGTACCTCGGTGTGTGCCAAGTTTCAATAAATTACGTTTAAGTGACGCGGCGTTATTGACGAAACAAAGTTAAATCTAATCCGATAATTCCAATTTGGGATAAGACCCTAAGAAACAAGCCCTTATGCATTCCACAGATAGTGTCGGAACGGTTTTCACAAATAATTTATGCAAGTGTATTATGTTTCAGCAGAGGGAACGACAGACGATGGAATGGGAATATGCGGTTGGTTGCTGACGGCCTTCTCATGGTGTGCTGTATTGCTGACCTTCCCGCTGAGCATATGCTTCTGCTTGAAGGTAACACAAATTCATCAAATGATAACTGTCGCGTGAGCCTTAAATTATGCAATTAATTAGAGCTGTTTCAACCGTGTTTCTATGTAATGAAAACACACGCAGCACAAATTACATTTTATCAGAAAATCATTACATTAATCATTTTACACAAAAAAAGACTGAACTTCTCTCAAACTTATAGTGACTATAAGCAATTATATTTTGAAAGAGTGTAAAATAATTTAACTTATACTTTCAAAGTTACGTTTATGGAACACATTTAACATTTAACAGCGAACAGAAAAATCTAATTGCTCTGGGCATTTTTCGGAGTAGTTTAATACATAACACCATAGTACCTTTACCCATAGTTTTTTGATCCGTCTGAAAAAGGTAAATTCTGATTCTGAACCCATATCCCAAATGTTCATAGAAATATGCAGATTTGGAGATAAAACACCAAATATGACCAATGAATATAAAAATAAAACAATGTAATAAATAAAAATATATATAATAAATATAGAAAATAAATTCATGAAGAAGAAAAAATCAAATGCTTGAAAACAGTCGTCAGTTTCTAGATTATCTTGTCCAACTCGAATGTATATACATCTTGGACAGAACGCGGAAGGTGTTCTGTTCTTTTTTTTAATTAGAAGCGGTATAAGAAATGGCAAAAATTCTGTTTCAGGTAGTGCAAGAATATGAACGGGCTGTGATCTTCAGGCTTGGCAGACTTTTAAGTGGAGGTGCCAAAGGTCCAGGTACGGCCAAATATGCTTTTGTTTATATGTCTAATTTTTTAATATATAGCTTGCAACTATGTAACACAATACAAAGATGTGAGCATGTGATCCACCTACCAGAACTAAAATTAGCACTGCAATTCAATTATTTTTAATTGAATTTTTAATAATATGCAGTTAACTGTTGATATAAAAACATTAAACAGTTTCAGAACCAACCTTGAAACCTGTACAGCCTAGTTCATATTAATGTGCGTTCGTGTTAGGCAGACCTTAAATTGTATGTAGAAAAAGAAGCTTCTTTTTAAGTTCACTCGAAATAGACTTTTTGTTTTCATGCCATTTTTAAGACAGAGACAATTTTGTTTACTTATATACTACTGTTTTTTTTTATTTCAGGTATCTTTTTCATTTTGCCTTGCATAGAAAGCTACTCAAAAGTAGACCTTCGTACTGTCTCCTTTGAAGTTCCTCCTCAAGAGGTTTGTCCTTTACGGTTGACATAATGCCATATTTTGAGCCTTTACTTTGCAGAAACTGATTACCCAAGAGATGTTTCATAGTATTGAGATGTATGCTTTCTACGAGTAAGCTTCAAATATAAGACAAAAATTCTCCAATTGCTTTTACGTACGTTTATACATATGTGTATCTTAATACTTGGAAAAGCTTTGCAAAGTTTCTAATTTTAAAACTGAAATAAATTAAATTTTCAATAATAATATTTTCAAGGATTATAGGTTCGACTTTTTTCCTAAACAAACGGCATTTAAGATGTTTTGGATATAAATAAGTCAAAGATATTAAATTGTCTTTACACTTTCGATCTTAGCAGCGAGCCAAATTAAAGCGCTGACTTAAACACACTTAGTCCGTTAAATGAGCGCTATTCGTCATTAACAGCATTAACGCACAAGTATGCATTCCTAGCTCCATCTCAACTCAGTTGAAATTTCAAACCGGCACCACAACATTTTTCTGTTTATTTGTGCATTCCCCTCAAAACCTTTTTATGTGCTTTAGATTCTAACAAAAGATTCCGTGACAGTGTCCGTGGACGCCGTGGTGTACTACCGCGTGAGCAACGCCACCGTCTCCGTGGCCAACGTGGAGAACGCCCACCACAGCACTCGCCTGCTCGCCCAGACCACCCTAAGGAACATGCTCGGCACCAAAAATCTCTCAGAAATTCTCTCCGACAGAGAGTCCATTTCCACTAATATGCAGGTGTGTATAAATAGGGCTTGGCTAAGGCACTGACAGGCATTTTTGATGCATTTGTTTTATATTTAAAAATAATTATGGAATTCAAGACAACGAAACATTGCTGGTCTTTGACTGCAAACATCTTTTTATGAAATGAAATGAAATCACATGCCATTGCTTCATTTCATTTCTGGTCAGAGTGGACTTTGAGAATTATATGTAAATGGAACCATGTAGAAATATGACATTAATTAACATAAACTGCTGAAAAAATTTTAAAATTATGACACCACTTTCACAATTTTTTTATTATTTTTTAACATGTCCGTATATACTTCATAGTTTTTTTACACAATTACAATTTAATTTTATTTTTACTTTACTTGAAAATGATAAAGTAAAAAGTTTGGATTCATTCCAAACTAGTTTTTCATAAATAACAGATAAATTTATTAATAAAAATGCCGCTGCTTGCTAATGTACCGTGAAATCTCCACAGAAGTCTCCTAAGTTCTAACACTGCGTGGTTCATAAAACTCTTTTCACGTGATAGGATCAAACTGTCGTTAGTTCTGTAATGCTCTGTTAATGTTGTTTAGTGACCAAACATTTCAACACACATTTCTAAAATTCAGTAATTAGTAAAGACTAGTAGGTATAATGAAATTAAAAAGTTATTGTTTACAAGTACTATATTACTAAACGTTAACGACAAAAGTGGATTAACGAAATTATACACTACTTTCGTACAAGTTTACATGGCGTTTATAAATATGTATGTCTAAAAATGCATCTCAAGTGACATAAGTCTAATAAGTTAAATAAAATACGCAAACTAAAGATGCTGTTTTACAGTGCAAATCAGTGGCAGAAGTATCAAAATTACCAAAAAGAATGCGAACGTTAACGTTTGAAAACGTTTTGTGTGAGACTAGGTAGTTTTATGAATCACGCGTGCGTCTCTACCCTAACCCTAGCCGAGTGCTGATGGATATTGTAGCACCTATTGGATGAAGCGACGGACAGTTGGGGGATTAAGGTTGAGCGGGTGGAAATGTAAGTGCTGTAAAGGGCTGGACGAGGCATGCCCCACCAGGGCCCGGCTGCACCAAACTACAGTCTCACCGTTGTAAAGTACAAGGCAGGTGATGGCTATCACTTGGTTCAGCCGGTCCCAGCCTGTTTGTCCGCCGGCCATGCTAACCGTACTGCGCGAACTGTACTGGTCCTGTACTGTTACACTACACCCTCACCAACCAGCAATACGTTATACTCCCTTCTTGCTGCTAATGCTTGGATACAACTATAATGCCCACATTACAACAATCTACTAATAACTACTAATTGTAGTTGCTATTAGTGCAAAATTATATTATTATTATATTTTTATTAGTTACTAATTTTTTGAAAAAAGGCATTTATTTTTGTAAGAGTTAACTTCGCTCAAGCAATGATCTTACCTCATGGCACAGAGAACAAGCATTTAAGTTGATCAATACTCATAAAAGACCCAGTGTTTTCTAGTGCGTTATGGCTTATATTTTGTTGTAATGTAGGCATTGTACGCTGTACTGGCATCAGTACTGTTTTTGGAAGCACCTAAGCTGTGTGGTGATAAACAAGTGTGGTGCGTGGCTTGCTTCATATATCTGTAAGACAAACGGCATTCACAAGTCCAATCTTTACAGCTTTCACTCGGCAAAAGCAAAGTTACTAATTGAAGATTATAAAAAACTGCAAAATAGTTGATTTAGAACAATTATATACTACAAAATTTTCTTTAATTCTAAAAATTTCTCGATGAATTTTCAGCGCAACCGCAGAATTCTGTCTAAACACTCGATCGATGAGAAATTATTTTACTCAGTAAAAAAATTATCAAAAATTGACAGATAGATTTGAGTATTAATTTTAGTCTCAATCCTACAGCAAAGTTTTTAAAGTGAAGTACAGTAAAGTTTCAGTTGTAAAATTTGGACTCAAGCCGTTTGAGGTCTCTAGTATGGCGTTGCGCATATTATGCTCATTTTATATTCATGGAGTTTTATTCCTGCAAGTTTTGTGACGTTCGGCTGCCTTTTTTTTAAATTTTTGCCACAATTTGTGAATATGCCCTGTCTTTTGTGCCAGAGTTCTGAACAATCTTTCAACAGCACTGAGTTGGTGTGAGCACACGATATTTAATCTATTTTTAATCATTTTATTCTAATTAATCATTTTTCAACAATGCCTGTTTAGCTCTTAATTAACAAAAAAATTTATGACATGCCATGTCAAACTAACACCTGAAAGTGTATTTTATTATACATTTAAAAAAACGTATTGTAAAACAACGCTGTCCTGACTTATTTGTTGTTTCATGCAGTCAAATTCGACATGTCTGTAGTAATTATAGCAATTTTTTCTTGTTGCTATTACTAGGAGTGCTTAATAGTGCCACACTTTTATAAAAAACTCATAGAGAGTGAGACACTATTACGTACTCTCGCTATTACTCATAACATTATCCACGCTATTTCTAACAAAATAAATCGTGTAATAAATAGCTTGAGTTTTCGATCATTTTTACAAAACTTCAAAAAACCAGTCTTTTACTGACTTAAACGCTATCTCAGTCGAAAGCAGTACTGTAAGCAATAACTTATCCCTTAGCACACTGCCGTTACCCCAAACTCATGGCAAGAATTATTGTGAGTATTTCTTTTGTGTTATCTGTGCTTTACTTTAACCTGTTTGGGCTCTACTTTGGCCTTGTTCTTCTTAGAGTCACTTGGATGATGCCACACACGATTGGGGTATTAAAGTGGAACGTGTGGAGATGTAAGTTGCATCTGTGTTAACCCTCGCTTGCCTTAAAAGAATCCTGAATGTTTCATAAAACTACTTACACAGAAGTTATGAAAAACATAACATTACATAGAAGATTATAGAAAGTGATTAAAACTTATTTTACTTACTTATGTACTTACTTCTATAAAAAGCGGCATGATATTAAGATTCTTTTTTTATAAGATATCAAGCCTATTTAAGAATCTGATAGCGAAGAAGCTCTTTTGATTTGTACATCTAACGTAAGAAACCTGAGCTAGCCAACAATTTAATGGCCCTGTTAAAAATAAGGTCTTGCGGACTACGTTTTAATTGTATTAGTTTTATGAAACACTCCTAGACCACGCCCTTTTCGTATCTCGCTGGCTTGATCTGTCGCTTCTTGTAGCAAGCTAATTGGTTCCTTCACTTTTTCTTGAATGTTTACTGTGACTGTTGATACAGGCTTTGTGATAGTTAACTTTTTGATCTGAACAACTTGTTTTTTACGGCATTTAGGTTCATTGTTTTGATTTAACAAACAATTCCGCTCATTCAGGACAATCATATTTGGGTGTCAAATAATACTTAGATATCGCTTCCAGAGCTTTTCATTTGTCAGCATTAGAAGCGTAAAGTACAGTACAAATGTAAAGGATTACTTTTGAGTTGTTGATTTTTTATAGATTTGCTCATTTGGGGTCGTCAGCGTTTATCCAAAGTCTAAAACTTTGACAATTTTTTAGTTTAACAGACAATGATTATCCTGTACTCTGTAGTTCAATAAGGACATGCGTATGTTACCTACATAGTTTTCGGTGTTTTATCAAATTTTTTACTATAGTGCTAATTACACTTCGAGCTTTGTCAAAACTTTTACAGTAGTGCTAGTACACTTCGTATTATACTATATATACATAATAACAATTATACTAAAACAAAACAGGTATACCAATTAATTACATAAAAAGTGTTATTTTGTTTTTTGCATTCGTTATTAACTAAAGTTTGACCAAAAGTCGCTGCACCGGTTTTATCTCAGGGTTCAGCAATTTTTAGTCAGACTTTAGTTTGTTGCAGATTTCTCTTCAGAACTACATGTTCTACATATTGCTAGATTTAATCACTGATTTAATCAATCACTTATTATATAAATGAACATATAATAACTCGGACAATAAGTAAACCACACGTGCTTGCGTGCTTGGCGTGACGACATAATAAAAAAATTACTTACTTCTTCAATTTATCAAATCTGTTGATATGAAGGGCAAGCTGCAACAATATTTCTGATCAGTTGCACCAATGGAAGATTAGCTAAGTTACTTTTTTAGTCGGTAATTCTGAAATTATGTAACTTATTCATGACTCTCATTGGTGCATTCTTTGTTGGAATGCAAGCACAAGGCACATTTTGCAGCACTGCATGCTATATATTTGGTTGCGAATCACAAAGACTGTATTTTGATTGTCTAAGCGTTATTATGTACTATTAGTTCGAATCTTATTTATCCCTGGTTAATCATTGATATAATTCAAAATTCTCAATCGAGCGCCAAAGCCTTTTTGATTCGTGCCGTGAGTCTTATGTGATTCGCTTTATTATTATGTCTTATAGATATTCTGTGTATCTGAATGTACAGTTGGACCTACCTAGGTACCTTCGTTCCTACATAATAGTACTATATAGCACCTACGTTACATTCATGATAATTTAACATTTGATGTAACTTGAGCTTTGTTTGGTAATAAGTTCTAATAAGTTAGACTACTATGCTGTGCATTAATTATGTGTTAAAATCACGGAGTCTAGGGTCCACATAAACTCAAAACATCACAAACTGTAGTAGATACTGTAAGTTAAAACGACCACCTGAAAAGCAGATAATTTAAAACTGCAAGTGCATTGCTCGAATTGAAGGCCTAAAATGCCAATTTTGACGGAAGTATTGTCACTACTGATAGAGCCTGTTCACAAATTAGGATTAACTGGACTAAATTAACTTAATTAACTGGAATTACTCAACACACGCATGAGACCTTTTCCAAATTAGACACAGTTGCTCCTCTGTGTCAAGTGCATTGCATACCTAAACATGCAATGTCTTGGAAAGATACTCTAATTCTATGTCGAGTTATTGTAGTTAATTCAGTTAATCTAATCCAGTTAATCCGAATTTGTGACCAGCTCCATAGAAAAAAAGAGATCAACGTAGCCAGATAAGAACTTTTCATCTTGTGGCAGGTTTAATAAATTTGGTTGATGTTTCAGTAAGGACGTTCGTTTACCAGTGCAGTTGCAGCGCGCCATGGCTGCGGAAGCTGAGGCCGCTCGTGAAGCTCGTGCTAAGGTCAGCTGCCAAACCATCTTCATCTTTTCGATTTCTTGATATTTTGTCAAAACTTACTTTTAAAAATAGTTTATTTGAGTGGATTGTCCTTGTTAAGTTTCAAAAGCATTTATTTGAGTCCATTTCTTAGTCAAGTTCCAAGCGGAGTTATCTTGGCGATAATTGTAGCATTTCTTGTAAGTAAACAGTATGGATTGCAGTATTGCACCAAAGTCAGGTTGCTATATAGTTTCAGACAAGCAGTTTATGTTAAGTTTATATTTTAGATACATTGATCAGTTCAAAAATACACAGCTCAAAGCTACCTTTTGTACGATCTAACATTGGCACATTTGTGACAACTTCCATTTGTGACCAATTAAACGA
This sequence comes from Trissonchulus sp. WLG1_4, assembly GCA_030248245.1. Classification (NCBI taxonomy): domain Eukaryota; kingdom Metazoa; phylum Nematoda; class Enoplea; order Enoplida; family Ironidae; genus Trissonchulus; species Trissonchulus sp. WLG1_4. Next base: position 38,543 of record JASANF010003061.1, on the reverse strand, counting down.
ACCCCCTTCTTTTTCTACACGACTTATCCCTAGTGTTGTTTTAGTAGGAGTCAACTAGAATGAAACTATTCGACTGCTATACTATGATAATCGTGTGAAAACTATACTAATTAAAGGGTTGCACTATGTATGACTGTCTCGAAACTAAACTGAAATTTTTATACTAAAACAACACAGCTTGTTCCACCCCCAAATTGCAATTGCATTTCATTGTGTTTCAGGTGATAGCGGCGGAAGGAGAACAAAAATCCAGCCGTGCCCTTAAAGAAGCTGCAGAAGTGATCACTCAGAGTCCCGCTGCCATCCAACTCCGCTACTTGCAAACTCTCAACACTATTTCCGCAGAGAAAAATAGCACCATCATTTTCCCCCTGCCCATTGACATTCTCAGACAGTTTATGTTCCCTGACTCGGGCATGAACAAAATGGGCCCCAAAAAAGTATAACATTTCTCCTTTTCTATTTTATTTATAGTTTTTTATTATTATTTATTGTTTTTGTTTATCTTTTTACTTATATTCTATATATACTTACTTACTGTAAATTCATGGTGCGATATTAAACGTTAGTTTGAAACGGTTGTCAGAAGAAATTTTTCAAACAAGAAATGCATATTTTGTATTTTATGTTCTTTTTGATTATGCGACGTTTGTTTGTGTCTAAATTATTTGACCTACTTACTAATTTCGTTCCATGGATTAGTTTACTGTTGATTGCTTTGTGCTATTTTTGTCCATATTGTGTGTACAGTCATGTGATAATTTTTTGTATATGTTATCTTGTTTGCTGAGCTAAATGCACAGTGAGTGATCGTTTGTAAAAGAGTCCTTCGTTTTCATTTAGTCTTACACAGTTTTTAAGTTGTTTATGAATTGTAAAATATGATCCTGGGGAATTGGCAAGCGAATGTATTCGGCAGAAGCTTTCAAAGCCTTTTTACACATTGTCACATTTTTACATTTCAAAAAACGTTTCATATGTTATTTCCTCCCGCCTCCTTGTTACCCTGCCCATAGTACATAACAAGGAGGTGTGTGGCACTCCTTCCTATTCAAGCTAATCGGCTGGAAGAATAACTGTCTAAAGCCTAAACTAAATCAATGAACAGTTAGTTAGCTATGCCTTTGGACATGCAAAAGCAAAAACTAAAGCTTGAGCTTGAGCCCCCTTTCCCTTATTTTTTGGTCCTACCCCCACTTTTACCAAGCCGCGAAAATTTTTTTAAAAACATTAGTGATTAACAGCCTTTTAGTCACTGCTACCTGAACCGCCACACTTTTAGTTCATGGATTCTAGCTGCAGGCGTGAAATATTGTTTACCAAACTAAAAATCTGCAATTTAGGCGACAAGATGTACAAAACTAAGATTTATGAGTGTTTTCACTTTTAAAATAGAACATCATGCGAGATTGTTAGGTTTTGAGTAATCACTAATGACAATTAACAACTTGCTTCACATAAATACCCGTGGGGATCCCCATGCAGAAGCATGAGAAACGAAAGTGATTTCGCTGGGGACAAAGGTGAATCCCCTGGGGGATCCCCTTGGTAAAACCGTTCACACTAGGCAAATGTACACATCACATACGTACGTACGTGCGCGGGGATTTACGGGTGGATTTTTGTAACGGCAACAAGTAGCTTTGCTGTTGGAGTTGTAGGTACATATATTGATTCTTTTGGCTATTCTAAGCGCGGAACAAGCACGTTTTGCGAGTAGAGTTAAATTAATTTTGGATAGAGCTCGTTGCGACTTGCTTACAGTGCTGAGGATATTCTTCGAATATAGAACGCAGAACCAAAATATTTTAAAGCCAACGTCTATAGCTAAACATGACAACTCTTAAGGCCCCTTGCTTTACCGGAGTAAGCGGACTGAACTTATTCTAGTCCGAGGTTAAGGAATGGCAAATCTGGTTAAACGCACTAAACTACTTAAAATAAGTCAGCGGCTTAATTTTAGTCTGACTCCATTCCAAAACTACCACTGGACTATGCCCGCTTAACATTAGTTTAGTCCGTTTAGTAAAATCACTAAAATCTTTTAGTCTGTAAAATCCGTTTAGTCCGGAGGTTTCGGAGTACAATTTATAAGCTTAATTTTTAACCGTTTAGTCAGATTAAAATTAACCTTTATAATTTGGTGAAGGAATCTGCCCTCAGTCATAGCTACTAGCCAGCAAATGCTAGCGCTTTCACAAATGTTGCCATTTTTCAGGGGTTGGAAGAGGGTGAACGCTTGATAGTGAAGGCATATAATTTTTAGAAAATGAGGTGCACTTTTGGTCGAAGAAAAGAAACCTAATTGCGGGTTAACTTATCAGTTTATCACTGACTGCGACTGAACTAAATGACAATCTAAATTTCGAATTGAAATTTAGATTTAATTTAATTAATTTGCAGATCGCTAGCGCTTGTGTTAACTAAATCACTGTTGCGAAATTGTTTTTGTATGCAAACATTAAGATCACAGATGTCTAGAAACATTTCAGTACGTGTCTTCACGCGACTTCAATGATGATAAACCTCCCCTTCACTTGGAGATGTATAAACTATATACTTCTGAAACTATAAAAAGCCAATATTTGAATAATTAGAGTAGTACATAAGTTAGACTTGTGACTTGTGCATTTGATTGACCGCTAGAAAAGATCGTGAAATTATACAACACGCTAAATTTCTAAATTTTTACGTCGAGATATAAAATTTTTCACCGATCCGGATCGCCGACACGGAATTTTATTGTCGATCCAACCCACAGCACTAGTTGGAAACACCATCCTAAGTCTGACATTTCTTGGCTCCAACACACTGATATGTAATCTACGAAACATTGTCCAATCAGGTTTCATCGCACCACTGTTCAATGAGATTACTTTCCTGTGGACATACACGTTATGTATGGTCCGACACACGCTCGCACAAACTGTTTTGCAAATCAACAGCCTTATATCGCTCAGTAGCTCAATATAGCTGGCTAGTAGCTACGTGCATAGAATCATACACACGCTCACACAAACAGTGCTTTTTTTTTGTTTTTTTTTTTTAAAAAAAATATAAATATTATATAAAAAAAATATAAAAAAAATTGTGAAAAAGAAGTTTAAAAATTTTATATGTTTGTGCAATGTGTGGTTTTTAGAAAGGGTGTTTTGTGTGAATATAGTATATATACTTTTTTAAAAGGTTTTTTTTTTAATGAAAATAAAAAAAAAAAAGAGAAAAAAAAAAAAGTTTTTTTTGTAAAAATTTTTAAAAATTTTTCCCCCGTTTTAATTAAAAAAACCCCTTAAATAAAATTATCAAAAATAATTATCTCTACTCGCAAAACGTGCTTGTTCATGACCTGCCTCTTGTTTTACAGTAGAACTACATGCAATCATAGAAGACGATTGCAATATAGTATATACGCGGCGGCTGAGGCCGCCACGTAACAAGCAAAGCCCAATGCAAAATGGGCACGAAGTATGAAACATATCACTCCGTGAAACAAAATCTGCTGCGCAGCAAATACTTTAATCATGATAATGAGAAGTTTTACTTATTGCCAGTTGTCATGTGTGAAACTGCAAGTCACCAAACCAACCAACTATGCACCAAAAGTAGTGAGTTTATAAAAAAGTTTTATTGATGTTTACAAAAAACACATAGAGCAAATTAACCCAATCATAGCTGTTTCAGCCCATGCCATTGCGAAAAATTGAGTAAGTGAACAATTTGTGACAATCTGAAGAATGTGAAAACGAAAACTGGAGGTGATTATTTTGTTTATTTTAGAAATTAATGTCTATTTATACATGTGCAATCTGTACAATCAAGTGTTGGCAATTCAGCATGTTTTCAGTTGCACCAATATTATAACTGAATTTCATCCAGACGTCTATCCGATATGCAAATGAGCTTCAGTCAATTAAATTCTGTTGCACTATTCTTTATGTACGTAAATACATACATGCACATCACCACAGCTACACGATGATCAAAACACTTAACAGACACACGTCGCGTACACACTCAGGTTCGCAGATATCCGCACAATCACACAGATGACAACACGCAAAGACGCACACACATAACTCACTTAGTTACACGTTATTTTTCCGACACCTCATTCTAAAGAAGCCTGCTGCGCTGTGGCGCAGCTGGAAAAAGGCAGTGCATTCAAATTTTGACCGTGTCGACAGAATTAATCAATAAAAATAATTGAGTACTATAAGTCGTAGTGTTGACTAAATGCGAGCTGGGCCAAAAATACTTGTCTAACCTAAAAAATGCTGGAACCTGATACAAAATGTTGGAATGTTGGAAACCTGCTGGAATGTTGGTAGGTGTAGTCTTATTATGGTGCAATGTGGTGGCTGTAAGTGTCCGCGGAAGTACAAATCAATACTTATGTACGCTTACGGACACGGACAGGCTACAGGCACACCTCTCGCGACACGGGGTATTGCCAACTGCCAAGCCACTATTAAGTACACACAATATTGTTTTCTACCACTTGCCAAATTCGATACTCCTACCTGGATTCCTCATGACGCAAGTGCTAAACAATTTGCAAACTGTTTTTGGTTAAATCCCATGATAACCAGTGGCACTGACACTGAGCTATCATCACTGTAGTCAGCTGTGCATTCTTTCTTCATTCCGTAACCTTGCTTATAAACTTGAGTTGTCATTAACTGGATATATTATACCCTACTAAAAGCAGCCAATAGTCCTTGATTATAAGCGTACGATTTACTGTCACCGAACAGCGGCAGGATGTACACAACATAGAAACACATAAGCAACCTGGAAAATTTGGCATTCACTGCGAACTCACTAAAAAATCTATTTGTTTTATAAACTGCACACACCAAAAATACTACTTAAACTAATTTAGCTAATGACGTAACAAATTACAAACTGAGTGACAATTTTGACAGCAATAAGCGAATCGAAACACAACTGCAAGCACAGCATAATTACAACAGCAAAAAATCAAACATTCATGATTAAAACAAATTTATACCTAAAATAATTGTTGTGTTATTTTCATTCAATGAGAAATAAAAAAAACCTGACAATCCCTGATATTGTCGTACTATGCCCCGAAAACGAAGATATCGCAGTCAGGATCAACACTATTAAAACATTTCATTTAATTTACTTTCACCCAGGTGTTAACTACATAGACAGTAAGACACTGTGCCCAGGCGACAAAATTCTAGAAAAAATACTAATTTTTACAATTCTCGAAATGATACACAATGCTTTCTAGACTAAAGGAAGTTTCAGGCCAACAAAACAAGACAAAACTCAAGATTGAAAATGCAGTACATTACATTAATTACAACATGTTTTATTATTAATATTTTAATTCATAAGTAAATTAATAACTTTTTATTTTTTCGTTCTTGTTTGTCTGGTACGCTACAGTGCTTGCAATTATACATAATAACTGCTTTCTAATCTGAAAAAAAAACTGGCACAATATTAAACTTCACTTCACAATATCAATACTGCTGGACCCTCCTATCTCAATATTTGTTGCACAAAACAAAAACAGACGACACGATTATGACACAAAACTCATTATCATTGAACATTCTGCGATAATCACAATTGCTATAATGTACACAACAATAACATAACATCAACACAGCATTCGTACTTTTAATTTCAAATGCCACAACATACACTCTTGGGGCCTTTAATTACTTAGCTCTTCTTACAATTTGAATCAGATTAAGTAATTCGTTACTAATTTGTTATGTAAATTCATTACCATTCACAAGACTTCACTTACGACTGTAACAATTGGAGCATTATTTTGTGTATCTCAGCATTGGGATTCAGATATACTACTGAGCCGTGAGGCAAAGGGCACTAACTAACATCATAAAAAACCTAGATGTAAACAACTCATTTGAACTTAGCCATTTCACTGGCATTGAGCTTTAGACTAAAAATACAGAAATTGATGGAATATGCCTTTTCCTAATTGATTTCTAACGAACTATTTAACAATTAAAGCAAGTGAAATTAGTTCACACCAAATACACCAGAAATGTGAATTGAAGATTTAAACCAAAACGTTGTTTTATTACCACCACTACGCCATTTTTGTTACAATAAAGCAAAAGCTTTATATGTATTTAGTACGAATCAGATCTACAAAACTTATTTCTGCTTTACATAATCAATAAATCAAGCAAACTCCATTTACAAAACTACACTAGAGTGCATAATAATATATCAAAAATAAATTATCCCATTGCTATTGTGGTTAGTATGTATATATAATAGCAATGCCACAACAAAGTATAGTTAATGTACAAACAATAATACATGGGGTTCATTGCCCACAAGTTAGCACCGGGCTGATATGGGTGGACATTGTGTGTGTGTGTGTGTGTGTTTGTGTGTGTGTGTGTGTGTGTGTGTGTGTGTGTGGTGTCTGTGCGTAAAACGGACAAAACGGCAATGGGCATCAATCGACGATACAATTCAACGCACTGGAGCTAAGCACGGAAACTTATCTGTCGATCTGCTAAACGGACTTCAGGGCCTAACCTTTGCGCAACTCTCCCCAAACAAGAACATGAATGAATAAATACTGACTAGACAATAATATCACCGAAAAGTCAACAACTGTTATCAGATCATACAATTAAAAAACATCCAGGTTTCAAACTTAAAATTATAAGTACTTTTTTCAAGTTTAATAAGCGATTATATCTTAATATTTAGAATCATTTTGTGTGACCGTTTCTTTTCTCTGGACAAATTTAAGCTGAATTTCGTGACAGACAAAACAACTTTATTCTATTAGTGAAAACCTACAAAAATCTTCTTTTATCAAATCGTTAAAATTCTTAAGAAACAACGTCAAAAATTCTTTCCCACAACAAGTTCCATAAGACTCATTTAAGGTGGTAGTTACGTTTTCAACAGTTTTTATGACGTGCTATAACTTTTGATTGACTCAATGAATTTAATAGCTGTCTTTTTCACGTTAAAGAACTTGACTGAAACTACACTTATACACATTATCTAGCTTAAATCTGTAACAAGCTAGTCAGCAGACACTATCAAAGTAGTCAAATTTCGTGAATTTTTGCATTTTTCTTATTTTGCTTGTAAAATTGACAGTGTAACTCCAACTAATTTCATTCTTTACACCAACATAGCCAATAACAGGGTGAATTTTAGTGCTAAGTTTGGTGCATTTATATGATGCAGAAAAGAAGTTACAAACCTTTAATTTTGGATTTTTTCGAATTTTGAAAAATGTACAAATTTTTGAATGTAATTTTTTCACGAAATAGTCTAAATTAATACAAATAAAAAAATTGACACATCAAAAATTGTCTAAAAAACTTGTAAAATCACGCATAAAAAGATTGCAACATCGAGACTTGAGATTTAGTCCACGGAAGTACATTTTTACAGATTTCTGTGAATGAAATTGATGTAACGCAAAATTTAAGCAAACAAAAATTTTGAAATTTTGGTATAAAATAGACACGTATGTGTGCCAATTTATCCCAAATTTTGAACAAAATCCTACTAGTAGTTGTCAAGTTTTGCGGACTTTTGTGTAATTTACTTTAGTTCAAAAAGAAATGTTGCATAAATGTGACGTAATTTCAAAAAGTGAAAAGCGGAAGGATAAGTTTTGGCATCTAAATTGAAGGTTTTTGACATGCCCGTGTGTCATTTTTTTCTTTTTTCAATAAACGGTCGTTTTGACTAGCTACTACTTTGGCTTAGCTAAACATAAAATTTACGAAAAATTGTCGTAACTGGCTGAAAAATATTTTCTGTGAAAATTAAAAATGATTGTTTCAAGCTATTTTAGCAAGCCTTTATCTCATAATGACTTATAGTTTCCTAAATTAATATGCGTACTATAAATTATTGATTGAAAATTAATCGCAAGTTGTCAAGTGTTACTCCTGCAAAACTGTCGAAAACGTTACTACCACCTTAATTAAACCATTAAAGCTGTAATTCTCCCAGTTAATTATCATTCAAATAATACTAATCATAATCATGAGAATTGACTAATGGCCGGTCAAGACTGAACAGCAGTTACTCCGGGCCCTTTTTGTTGACTTGCTGCGCGCGATCTACAACGGTATAATCATTAACTATTAACATTAAAATTTTCGCTAATATAATAATAAACATAGCTTCAATCTGAATATCTAAAACTCAAAAATCTTCCATCTTTTAGTTAAATTTAGTATAGAAAGTTTACTAACCACAAATTGTTCAATTACTACACTAGCACGATTCGAGTTCGATAGAAGCTGGACAAAACAAGCATTATGCATAATTTTACGACAGTTTCAGCACAGATAGTTTTAACTAAAAAGATGCTCAAAACACCAAAATAGACTGAATACGGATATTACGAAAATTCTCAAGGCTGGTTCGCACTTGCCCACCAGAAAAATCGCTTTTGCAAACTTACATATAATACGAAACATCGTTTACATCCCTGGTCTACTTAACCACGAATACTTCTTTTATATTTAAATAGTATAGTACCTTTAGACATTATTTACATTATACTTATTTGACGTCATGTCAATGACGCATAAAATCATGATCATATTATCTGTAACTGTTTGTAAACTCGCAATGATGACCCGGCATTCAAACACTAAAATCTGCGGTTCATTTGTCCTTAGATACATACAGACAGCGTCACGGACACAATTTTGCTCAGTTGATGTGACCAAATTAACCAAAAATTGTTCGGGATACTTTTCTACATACGCACTCGGACTTCAACATGCAAACATTGGCACATCTGGTGGAGCGAGTTTTCATGTAATTGCTTACGGACAAAAGGACAAGTATGAACCCGGCTAAACGTGTGAGCGGACTGTGGAGCCGAACTAACCTGATTTGTCCAGCGAGCAGAGGATTGATGGCGTACAGCCAGTCGTGCACTTCCTCGTTGCTCATGGTCTGCATCAGGAACCCACGGTGGCTCGTGCACACGGAAAACGTGTTCGGAACCTAAAATAAACCCGTCATTAAAATATCAGTCGCAGTAGAAATAGAAAAGCAGATGAAACTTTAAGACCAATTCACATAATATTTTGCTTCAACGACTGCATATTATGAGGACTAATAAGTATAAGAAGAGAGTACAATATGATACTCTTGTAGAAGACGAATGAGAGACTCCTATGATCGAGTATTATAAAAGCGCAAAATAATTAAAGTCCGAATTTAACTGAAAAAGTTTTTACTATAATTTTTCAATTTCACTGAAACTTCGCCAAAATATTCTCAAACTTCGCCAAAATATTCTCAATGCTATCAGTGATATGTAGACTCTGCGCACCTTTTCTTAAATTCACCTGTTTGGGCTAAGAAAACCCGAACGTAAAGCTCACCCCCCCCCCATAAAAAACTACTAAAATAAAAAAAGTGCACGCGACACTGCTACGTCTACTTGTCTGATACTGTGCCAATAATATGCTATACTTTCAACATTGCCTGTTGATCCTCGGAATATTCGACGCGAGCATTGGCCAGGTTGATCAGACCACGGATGACGGGATCACGGTCGTCACGAAACAGCAGGATGTAGGGCCGGCGAACAATCTGAAACAGAGACAGCAACTGAAGTAGAGTACTCGAAAAATGTCGAAACTTGACCCTCTTTTCTAACAGTATGGAATTTCAAAATGAGAAATTTTACAGGCGGTAAAAACACGTGTTTCACCCATTTAATTTAAACACCTTGCGTAAACCTTAGCCAGTGCGTGATAACTAAATGGCTAAATTCCTATAAAATAATCAAATTTCAGTACAAAATAATTCTAAACAGTGTGAGATGCTTTTTGTGGCGCCCGAACGGCTATGGCTATCAAAAAAATTATAAAAAAAGCAAATCATCAGCAACTCTGGCAAACTAGCTTGATAGCCTCCAACTTGCCGCTTTGTTAGGTCTTACACATCACCGCTTAGAATTGCTACTTTGCTCCGAGAAATAGTAGAAAACTGAGAGAAACACCAGTACCTTTATATTAGAAAGACAACCCATCTTATTATACTTACAACCCATCTTTTGAGCCAGCCCTGTGTTTTTTCTTCCAGAAAATTCATGAATCCCCGCTTTGATATGACAACACCGACCCGCTGTTCGGTTACCTAAACAAACAAAAAATTCAAAAAATTACTTTTTATTTTCAAAAAAGTCACAAAATAACTGTAATTTAAAAATGTATCTCTGTTTAAATGACTGTGAGCTGGTGCAGTTGTTTTGTTGGTACTGTTTAATTGCATTCAAACGCCCGAGTCATCGTGTTCGTAAGAACATAGGGACAGAGACAACGGCTGCTTAAGCCCAGAATGATAGGGACAAGGAACCGGGCTTACCAGGTCTCTTCAAACTGCGACATCTGACATTGAAAACAAAATTTCCGTAACTAAGGATCTTACAGAACAGTGAACAGCAACTACTATTCCATAAACCATGATTTTTTAATGAGGCAGCCATTGGTGTTTACTGTTTCGGCATTACCACTGTACACGTTAAAAATTAATGACAGTCCCACCTCAGGAATGTACATAGCAGCCATGGACAGCTTGCTGCTGCTGAGTGACTTCTTCATGCCGCCCGCCGCACTGGCGTCCCCGCCCTCGTCCGGACTCAGCAGCTGGCGAATGTCAGAGCTGGACTTGGACTTCAGCTTGCTCAGCAGATCAAGCGACTCGTGACGCACCAGGGGGTTTTTAGTCCTGAAATACAATAAATCATCTTATCTTGTCTTATCCTGCCCAGCATCAGAAGTAGGATAATGGCCGATTCAGGCTCGATTCATACTTACAGCCGTATGTCCGTTGAGCCGACGAAATGACGAAATAAGCACGCCACTATTACTGTATTAACTTGTGGCATGCCTATTTCGTAATCTTGCTAAGTGAAGGGACATGGCTGTATAAGACCCTAAGTGTAAGTAAACTGATACTTGTGCGGTGTGCCTTAAAAAATTCCAACTTGATTACTCATCTTTAAACGATTTTCAATCTAAAAGCACCTACTTTCCGTCCCCAGACTTTCCACTGCTGTCGGACATCATCGAGGACGCCATGTCACCATCTTCTGCACTCTCTTCCATTTTCTAAATACAGTAAGGCTTCTTAAGGGGGTAGTGTCGCGAAAGCAGTCGACTTTGCGTAACTGTAAAACAATTTTAGAAAAAGATAAGACATCGTTCTATATATATTTTGAAAATATATGTTGAGGCAAGTATTTTCGCCAAGTTTCATTAAAATTGATGCAGTATACTGTTTGCAGTGAGGTCGCAAAGTCGGAAAAATGACGTTTTAAAAACCTATTCACATTCGATTTTTTCGTCACAATTATCAACTTATTTGTTTAGTTTGTTTACATAGACCAAATGGACATATGTTGTAGTTTATGCACACAAAATTTAGTGCAAATTGCTTGAGTGGTTGCGGAGTAATACCTGTTTGAACTGTGAAACTGTGCGTAAACAGTGAAGTACTCACAGCAATAATGATAAATTGTGAAAAATTTAGACGCTTATTTTAAAATCAAAAGAAAAACGAACCTTCATGTTTCCTTTTTCTTATTTTTGGCAAAAAACTGTGCGTCGACACGTTATGTGTGCTTCACAAGCTGGCCAATCTGATATCTGGCTGAATTTTTTTGAATTTTCATGTCCTTATTGTGTAATGTCTGGCTTACAATCGGTGATTGGTTCAAAATAATGGTAGATGTTGGTAGTCTACTGTCTGGCAGTACTTATTTAACAGAGTATAGCATTGGACTAGTTTCTCAGTGAACGTACAAGTTCAAAGCAAAAAGATATCTTTTTGCAACCTATGAGCAAAACTGCTTTCGCGACACTACCCCCTTAAACGGTTTCATCACTATATCAAGTCCAATATTGGCATGTTGGCCTTGAAGCAACATAACTTCTGGTAAATGAGCTATGATGATGCATTAAGCTGCAGATTTATGAGTTGTCAACAAAACTACACTACACTGCCTTTTCAACGTACTATTGTGCGAAAAACACTGAAAATGCTCAGCAGTTGAGTCTTTCCTAAGAGGCTTATCGGACGGGAACAAACAATGGAAACAATTCAAAACCTAGCATGTGAGAAGTTTTTCATGGGCCATGGATGCTAGTTCAAAACTTAAATTTAGGCTCGAAACACTTGACTACTTATTAAACCCGTGTTTGTGAAATTTCAGACATAATATCAAGAGTACACTATACTTTATTAATCGGCGTAGGTGGCTCCTTGTTGACGGGAATACGAAGCTGAATCAGTCTGAGTATTCGGTGCACAATGCCGCTTTCCTTTTCGTTGTACTTGACTGTGTCAGGAATTGGCCATTTGGGCTCAGTTGGCGAGACAGGTGTTTTGATCCCGCCCTCCTGAGAAAGAAAAAAAATGATGACAAATCAAGTAAGACAAAAAAGCAACTACAGAGTTAAATTAAGTACATAATTATCTAATAAAAAAGTTTGTGTTTCTAAATCAGTATGAGTTGATTGTTTTTTGCATAATCCCGACTGTTACTGTGCGCTTCAGATAATTGAAACTAAAATTGTTTTTTAGTAGTGACTTAATATAATATGATTCTAGCAGTTTGTTCTTTAAGCAATGCGGTAACAAAAAAATGTAAAAACCCTTTACCTTATGTTTCGAATTTTTCTCCCGTTGAGCTTTTAATTTGGCTCGGGTGCGCAAATGCAGGCGCATTCTTTCAACCTATAACAAAGCAATACGTGATGTAATGTAATCCAAACTGGGAACTAAAATGAGTCAAGTTCATTTTTAATCCGGTAAATACTGAACGGCAGAGTTTTTACGAACGAATGATCTCAGAATCATGTTTACCTGTTCCAGTCTAGCTAATTTTTCCAGCTCCCACTGATGATCAAATATTAGCGAATCCCCCCGGGGTCTCCACGTGCCCAGATTTTCCTCGCCCCGGACGTAGGACGACGAAGTGTCCAGAACCCGTCTCTGGCGGCGCTGCATGCCTAAAAAACAGAGAAGTTACAATGACGTTCACAAAACAAACTATCCAAATCCTTACAATATCCACCTAGGACGTTCTAATTGAGTGCAGTGGACCCCGAAGTTCCACAAATGACTTTTAAGGCTCACAGTTTGCATAAATGAGCATACCTAGCATTCACATTAACAAAGTTCATAAGTAAAGCACATAACTTTAAAAATCAAAGTTGCAGCGTGAACACAGTCCTAAAAATTTGAAACATTAAAACTGCAGTTAGCAGGCTCAGCGCGAACCTCTCTGTGTAATGCATAAACTGATTATCATAAAAATTTATTCAATACAAACAGCCGCTATAACGGCTCACGAACAACACTAGACAACAACCATGCGAACTGACAGTCATAATATACTGTGTAAGGTGACAATATGATGTCATTATGATACTGTTTATACTGACAGTGTAATAATATCTTTTTTTCTTGTCATAAGGGAAAAAGTGTCTTCATGTTTACACTGGTATATAAAAAAACCTTGACTGAACATTAAAAACAGCATAATACTGAGTTTCTAGTAAAAATTGGTTTCCGATAGCCTAGGCGGTTCCACCGCGAAACTCATGACTATAATTGTAGAAAGTCTCAAGAATACCAACTACTGGTACAGGGATCTTGAAAATTAGCAAACTTGAAAAAACTAGGATGAATATTATTTTCTAGCTGTATTTAATTTTTTGTAACTGTTTTGAAATTTTTTAAGATCGAAACATGCAAGGATATACGTCACAACAAAAACGTCACAATACAATAATACAATGTAACCTACCAGGAAATTACGACGCAAATGGTCAGTATAGAACTAGTTGAAAACTAAATTCAGAACATAGCGGAAAACACTGTTTCCTCCATAATACAACACTATGGTCCCGACGGTCTACGATGAGGCAGGGTCACCCAGACGGGCTTCGAGGTTTAAGGCAATCTTTGGCGATTTTTAGTTTTTCAAGGTATTTTTCACGTCTTTGAATGCCGAAAGCGTCAGAGCAAGAAACCCTTACTAGAAAAATTTAAATCTATGTTGCTACCTAAAATTCTAGCTGATGAAGTTTCATTCGTCTTAAAACAAAACCCAAACCCAAGTCCTATCTACATACAACTCAAAATTAACAAAACTGAAAGTCTAACCAAGCTTTGTAAGCTTATAATTTTTTAAATAAATTAGCCAAATAAACGACTACTTATTAACAACACAACACTGGCAAAAAAAACGTACGCCACAGACAGCAGGAAAGTAGTACTGTAGTGATTGTAGACGACAAAAGCCATGCGGTGAGGGCATGCAAACTGTACCTGGGCTACCTGTGTCAACTGCCTCCTTTAAAACTAGCTCATAGACGCCGGGCACACAGTTGTTCTCCGGATTCTTGTAGCCACCACTCCAGAAGCTTTTCAGGGATCTAAACATTAAGCAAATCATTATATACTCCGACAGATACCACCAAGAGTATAGAATACTGTCTCACTTTATAAAAGAAGGGTGGTACACTCTTCAGCGTGCCAGATACCTCTATATTTGTAATAAATATATTCACGACTATTTCCTGCTATTGTTTAAGCCAGTACACAAATTGAGTCTATTTTCTACTTAGTTTAGTAAAATTTCTTTTCGACACGACATGACCCACCGTGGCAAGGATATTTTGCTGTCACGTGAATACAGCACAACCGACAGATCTTTGGTTATCACAGCGGGGTGAGAGCAATTCTCGATCTAAACAAACACCAGGTTATTAGTGATAGACTCAAAGTTAAGCAATTAAAATTGAGTCGATAGTTAATACCGGTATGCAGATATAAAGCCTGAAAAATATAAAAAATATAAGCACTAAGAAAAATACTTCGACAATATTTCCGATCAACACAATAAGAAGCCTAAGGCAACAATCAATGGAATCTTTCGACAACTATAATTCTGTTTTTCCTTTTTTTTCCATTGGACACAAAAATAAAAGATTTGCACAACCAAAAGTCACAGCTACAACTACTATGGCATATTTTACCCTACATACATAAATACAGGGACACTCCATTGCCTCTTCTTCCCCATCTGAATTACATTTATCCATTTTTCAGTAATAAAGTTACCTACAAGCATTACATATGCACATATTGTGTAGAACAATGACAGCTACAGCATAAGTCTTCATACCTCCATGTATGCGGACACGGTCAAATAGACTTGTTCACCGGATGGCGTGACTCGGTTAAGTAGGGTGGAATTGTGCAAGGAGCTGTCCCACGCTGCTTCGAACTGGAAAAATATCCTGAAAACAAAAATTACTGAGCGCTGACCGGAAAAACTCTCAATTAGCATTTTTAAGCAAACTTTAAGGAAAAAACACAAAACGTACGGATAAGAAATTGGCTAATTGATACAGTTCCCAACATTTGGTGTTTAAAAAGAACAGTGCTTAACGGAAAGCTCTCGTTCTACACAATTAAACGTTATTATGTACTCTTGCTATCACTGTTCCGATATAATGTGTGTTACGTTTATATACCTATCATCCTGAGCATATTCAATGTATCGTCCAGGAAAGAGACCGAGCGACAGCACGTCAATATCCTCCGCCGATGACACGGGCGTGTTCCTGATGCGACCTAAACAAAATAACACCACAATATTGCATCAAGACTATGTCACACCATCACACCGACTTTTTTTCTTTTCTTATTATCTCGTTTATCTTAATATGTTAAAAACACCAATAATGTTGTGTATTTGCATGTATTTGAATTTGACGGTGTTTGTACTAAAGCAAAAATTGCCAGATAACAATTTTAAAACTTGTTTAATCGAATGATACTAAGCATGTCTGCTTGTTAACAAAGTTACAAAAAAGGAAACTGATTAAAAGTATACTTCACTCGCTTTCATTTCAACTGTTTTACGGATAAGCAGATGGCTGTAAGTATGAATTGCCTTGAACCCTATTTATCTCCTTGCATTTACAGCAACATCGGCACTATTTAATTAATTAATAGCTTCTTCCACCAACAAATAAGACATTTAGTGCCCAGTTACCAGTTACCACCAGACAAATACGGATAAAAGATCTAAGCACACAACAAGTAGTGCGGCTGGCAACCAACAAAATCTAGTTGACTTAATTTTTGTTGGTTTTTTTTTTTTTTGTGTTTTTTTTTTTTTTTGTTTTTTTTGGTTTGTGTTTTTTTTTTTTTTTTTTTTTTTTTTTTGTTTTTTGTTTTTGTGTGTTTTTTTTTTTGTTTTTTGTTTTGGTTGTTTTTTGTGGGGGGTTGGGGGGAAATTTGCCCCCCCTTAAAATCCTAATTTTATGTGAAAACACGGGTGACATTCATTACGTTCACGTTGTAACCGTCCCTTACCGATGACCAATTCCTGGCAATCTCTCCAGTGCAGTTCCTCGCCCTTTTCGTGGCACAGGGTGAGTTTGAGACGGCGTTGGATGCCCTGGTGGAGCAGGAAAACGCCGTGGGTTGGGTGACCGTCACTATGGTCCACTACGGCTGGAAGATAGCTGCAACAGGATTAAACGAATTAAAGGAATTGAAGAGCATATTATCAAGATTAAAGGAATTGAAGAGCATAAGAGGGATTGAAGATTAAAATGAGTGTCAAAAAAAAGAAGGTGAATCAATAGCAGCATCAGAATGACCCAGAGGAGATGCAAGCCACCCATCTCAGGATCTGCAGACCAGCGCTCTACCATTTAAGCTACTGGGCCAAATCTGAGCTTTCAGTAATCTTTAAGTATTTAAGTAGCCCGTGACATTAGATGCAATGTAGTTCACGTATTTTAAGACTGTACTTTTCAATGTGATATGACGCTTTGAAACAGCTGAAAACGCCATTACTGTCTCATACTTGACTTTAAAAACAGTTATTGTCTTTGCATACAACCATTAAATCGACAATTACTGTCTCATACTAACAAATCACACAAACTTACTCTCCGCTGGGAGCCAATTCACAAATTTCAATCCAAACGAGCAAATCATATTTATGACGCACGTGATTGGGACTGAAAACAATAAAACGCCCATTACAGTTACCATAAAATTTAAAAAACTACTTGAAATACTTTTTTCAAAATATTTTCTATGGATTGGCGGCAAAAATCCCCAAAAGTCATAATAATTGCGTAACTATGTGTGGCTGCGACCCATGCTGAAAAAACAACTTTGCTTTGAAAATTACATTTTCGTATGTTCTGCAGATTTTGTCGAAGCACCACCTTAAAATAATATTATATCTAAGTATATCTATAACGACGATCAATTTTGGCAAACCTTGCTTGTGGAAGATATCCAAGTTTCTGACTCTTCACGGGCGTAGAAATCGGAATGCTGGGTGGAAACAGAGTTTTAGGCGGGTAGCGGACACTAAAAAAATAATAACTAGCTCGTAAATGATTTTTTGTATATATTCATCCAAGATCATCGCACATAAAAAGGCATTTTATGCAAGTTTTGCTGAATACCTTCTCCATTACACAACAATTGCACTAATAAATTTTCTAAATTGTTGCACAGCTGACGACTGCTTTCTTTCAAAAAATATGTGTCAATTTCTCCCATAAAATAAAAAAGTGCAAAGTAATTATTATCCGTCAACTTTACAATTTTTTGAGTCTGCAATATTCAAGTCTACAGCCCGGTTCACACGTCCTGCACTGTTATTCATGCAAGCAAGAATCTTTTGTTGATCTGCACTAAGCCACATCACAACCACCGTATTAAATCTGGCATGAACTGACCGCCAAGGCATATAATATAATTTCCTACGATTCACAAAAAAATGTGTCTGTCGCCCAGTACCTAAGTGCCATTGGTGATTTTGGCACATCGCGATCGAGATCCAATGGGGGCTGGTGGTGACCAAAGATCTCGAAGATGATCGGAAAATGATTCAAGTAGTGAACAAATGCCTTCGAAACCGTCACATGAAGCTGGAATAAGAAAAAATCATACTATATAGACTACCATAATAAAAACTTGTAAGGCTTGATTCATTCATACATGTCTGTTTAGCCGAAATAATAACGCCACCAATGGAGTATAAGAGCAGACAGTACGGAGCTGATTTCGTAAGTTTATCGGCTGAACATACGGTTGTTACTATGAATCGACCCGAACACAGAGCAGGGTTTTCCGTTTTTGAGTTACAAAAAATTCAAAATAGGTTTTTAATTGTGAAAAGCAAAGCATGACGCAGAGATTTGTGGAGTTTGTTGTCCAAAGTTACAATCAATAATTGTAAATCTATTCTAGTTTAGCAGTAGTAAAATTACCATTATAGTCAATCGACGACAAATGAGTTCGAGACTATTCAATCTATACTAAGTGACTTGAACAGCTTACGTTTTGCACATGCGCAAAGTTCAGCGTGCCGTTACGCGTATTCTTTACCGGTTCAGTTGAGAAGGCTTCATCATGACGATGCAAAAAACTGAAAAGGAGAAAAGCTTAGCTACAGTCATATTCTTATTACATTGATATCCGGTCTACTGTTGACAGCCTAATGAAAAACTTATGTATGAGTTTCTTCAACATGAACATCTAAGGCGGGATTTTTTGTTAAAAAATGAAAAAGACTGTGATACTGAGCATTATGTGAATGTATATTAGCAAACAGACCTACTTAAGAGCTTCCTAATCCTTCCACAACACAGAATCTGCACAAAGGTTTATGAAGTGCTAAATAAACGTACTTAAACTGACAAAAGACATCAGCATATTGAGCTGACACGCCCAGAGCTTTAATGACAGTCACTCGGAATGTATATTCTTCGCCAGACTTTAAGTGATCAGGGAAAGTGAAATTGTCATCTTTTGTGGCCGACTTGGATTTCTTTGAGTTCTGCGTTTGTTGCTTCCCGTTGTCGGCTTTGCTAGGAGGGGTGGGTGAGAGCGCGCCCGAGCCAGACTTGTCTGAAACAACATCCTCATTTCTTATTATTGAGCATTAAATATTAAAGCCCGGTTCATACTCGTCCTTGTCCTTGTCCCTATTGCTTTGTCCTTAAGCCATTCTAAGGAAACTGCCTGGCCAAATAAGCCCATTTTTCGTATGAAAAAAGTGAGGGTCACTTACAGACAGCATGCAAAAAATTAGCCGAAACGCTCAAGTCAATTTTTCACAGCAGCTGACCAAAATTTGTCCTTGTCCCTGTCCCTGTGTCCTTAAGGACAAGTATGAACCGGGCTCAAGCTTCACTTTGTACAGAGATAGTTATGTAACACTATTGTATTGTATTGTACGTAACGCTACTTCAGCTTACTTATACTTATGCATAGAATCGGACTGACAGATAATTACTGTGAAACACGATGCTGGTTTACCATTATCGGACTGCCGTCCTTCCACCACACGTTCTTCGGGCAAACTGCTCAAATTTTGATTGGAAAGATCCTGAAATAACATAACAGTGTTAAATATGGTTTTAAATATGTTCCTAGAGCTTTAGTTACTTGTTTAGTTTGTCATTTAGACATTAGATTGCTTTTTGAGATCAACACTGAACTATCTAAAAAAACTAATTATTCCCGATAGCCACAGCAAGCTTTGGTATCAGATCAATTAACGAGTAGTTCTCAATTGCCTGCACCAGGTAAAATAGTGTGGAGAAGCTGCATTATATACTGTATCTATCTGTAATATACAAGATTATATATTAGCATTAAAAATGGATTTCGGTCAGAATACGTTTTTCATCTTCTAATAATACGCAATTTGCATGCCTTTTTTGGCGGTCTTTTAATGAAATCCTCCTCTCTGAATGTCAGCTTGGCTGACTGACGAACGCCTTTGTTGGCATCTGGAATGTCTTCTTCTGAAAAAGAAAAGGCATTGCATTAATATCTACCTCAAGCTAAACTCCGTAGACAATTATATCCTGTAGCAGTAAGTCACGACTGTCACAATATTGTCCACACAGTTTATTGCTCAATAACACAGTAATTGCCAAAACTAACAATTTTAGGCGGTCTAACAAAAGCACACGTACAGATCAGTAAGTAATACTTCTGATTGACTTAAAAATAAAATTGTTATTCTCAGCACACGATGGCCAAAATTCTTTAAAAACATTAGCTTAAACCTACCGCCCTTTCTGAAGGGTCTGATCCCAATGCAGAGATAACCCTTAACATCCCCTCGCTCATTCACGATGGCCACCCTGTGTTCCATAGGCAGGTTGTGTACCAAATTTGTCATATATACAAAAGCCCTGAAATGAAAAAAATGGAAATTTAAAATGCAGCTTGTCATTCAGCATTCAACAATGAAACAAGCCGAACCCGTTCAAACCAACTGATAGAATGAGTCAAAAGATTTGAATACACAACAAAGAAAATGTTTAGCTGAACCGAGTCAATCTAGAACGACACATTCGAATGCGAATCACATCCCGAGAAACAAAACAGCAAATTTGTAAACTAAAAACTTTGCCATAAAGTGAACAGAGTTCGTCGAAAAGTAACTTTTTCGCACACTACTAACTGTTCGGACTATCACTCAATCACTCATTCAATCAAAATATCGATTCTTTCCAGCAGTTTACAGACCTATAATAAGACTTATTGCTATTTTCCAAGACTCACCGTCCTACGAGCCTAAACCATGGAAAGCGGTCATAGAATGGATCAGTACCCGTCAGCCCGTCGAAACCGTGGTCGGGAGACGAAGGGCTCATGTCGATTGCATCGTTTCTGTACATGTCACGCATAAGCTCAAGACGTTGTCTAAAAATCAGCACATGGTTGTCACTAAAAATTCTATTTTCGTACAGTCTAAAGCACGGTTCATACTTGTCCTTGTCGTTTAGTCCATAAACGATTCCCACATAACTGACCTAGCAATTGTAGCAGTTTTTTGCATGAACAAAGTCGGGATCAAGCCCAGTTCGTGTGCGCAAAATCGAGCAAAATTATCGTAGCGATTTCCCACAAAATTTATTTGAAATTTGCATTAATTGTCTCTGTCAAAATGTCCTAGAGGACGACTATGAACCGGAAGTCTCCTTTTGCAGATTATCGCTCGCCCAATAATTAGCACTGTGAAAACGGCTATGCGGATAAAATGCAAAAACTGCTTAAACAACGACCTCACAAAAAATAAAACATTACCTATTGTACGATTTTTACACCAATTTGAGCAATTGAAAAAATCAGTACGATTATTACGATTTATAAACTGATATTATTATCTTTCTACATCTTACAAGTAAAGCCTGGTTCATAGTCGTCCTTGTCCTTATCGTTTTGTCCTTAAGCAGTTTCAAGAAAACTACCTGACCAAATGACCCAATTTTTTACGGGAACAAACTATTGTTAAAGTCCAGTTTGCATGCAAAAAAGTAGACTAAACCATAGATCAAAAATTAGTTGAAAATCGAAAAATCATGAAAAATTTTCGGCTGTCGCCGAAAAATTTACAAACCTAGGGTCTACCCTACCCCCCCTTCCACCAGGGGTCGGGCACCCCCCCTCGCCGATTCCCCCCGTGCATATCTGGACTAAACGATTCTGTCAATGCTTCGTAATAGCTGACAGAAAATTGTCCTTGTTCCTGTCCCTGTGTTCTCAAGGACAAGTATGAACCGGGCTTTACAGTCAAACAAAACCCTGCTAAAATCGGCCCGGAAACTTCGAAGATGACACGACAAAAGCATTAGCAGCAGCCAGATTAAAACACTGCAGTCATGCAAGAAAACAAAGATGACATCGACGAAACAAGATTTAAATGGAAGTGCGGTTATCTTTTGAAAAATTGGTAAATCCTATCAATTCGATAACGCTGATTGGTCTAATACTCTTTTTATATTTAATACTCTACTTTTTTTCTTACTTTCAATTCACTTCTTCACTTTCTTTACTTCATCTCACAACATTATTTGGCGACTGGCGTGAAGCCAAAACAGCCTAGGGTTATTATTTAATAGGACTTACAGACAACACTAAAACGGCTATTCAAAGTGGAGCTCTGAATAACTTCCAAACAATTTACTATAGTCTTACTAATCTGACTGATAATAGTTATTTGCTCTTTTCAGTTCAACAAAATCACCAGAAACATGTTTTCGGAAAGTTTTGTGCGTCTAGAGTCAGCAAAAATAATTTTACGACATCAAGCTTTAAATTTACTAAAATTCGGACGTAACTCGCAAAATTGATAATTTTAATGCTTTCTTGGTTAGATTAAAGTAATGATTGTGCTAAAATGCCATTTCTTCAGATGTGCGTTAAAATAAAACTTGTCGTAATTTTTATAAACATGAGTTTTTTGCAATGCCAAGCCAACCATAAGCAAAAATAGTCAGTAAAAAAATTTGACACCCCCAAATACAACTTTTCCAAAACTGTACAAGGCGTACATGAAACGGGGACAAAATTTTGGGGGGTCTCTCCGGCCAAATTTTGGGGACCTTCCCCCCTGATCGATCAAAAATACGCTAAATTTTGAAACAAGTTATAAAATCTTCTCAAAATAGTGCACTTTTTACTATGTATATTGCGCCCAAATTTGAGGAACGCTCCCCCCCCCGCCCCTCGATTTTGGGGAATTCCCCCACCCCCCTCATACATGCATGGTACAAAGTTTCGTGTTTATCGGAAGGAACCAGACAGTTAATCTCGATAAAATGAAGCGTATGATCCGTTTTTAGAAAGCTGATGTTTGCCTACATGTTTTTTTTCCAAAAAGCTCAATTCATAGTGCTAAAATCCGTTCAGAAAACTGTCTGAAACAAAAAAGTAGCCAAAATTCAATTTGAAAAACATATGTTTTCAAAGAAGCTCAATATATTTTGAAAAATTAAAAAACAAAAACAAATACGACTTTTTAAAAAGCTGCAAGTACCAGATTGCTACAGAAAACAGTTGCATAAAGTACCAAAATTCACAAGAAATTTTCTCTGAAATCGTTTAATGATTGTGTACGCTATCAAAAATTCGGTCAAGGTCAATAACAACTGACGATATGAACATAAAAAGAATTTCGAAGTCATGATAACCGACCCGAAATCATCATGAATCTTGTGTAATGTGAAACGTTTCTCTTCAGGTTACATGCCAAAAATACCACCTATACACACGTAGTTTTTCAGTATACTCAACAATAGGAACAAAGTGCACAAAACACAAAAGTGTTACAAAACTTCAATCTGCGTAAGTGCACATCTAAATCATAAACTGCATAACTTCGCCCCACAGAAACAAAAATGCAAAGCATCGGCAAATTTCGTTCTATCATAGTCTGTAATAGTCGCGATCGCGAAGTTGCAGACTTTTACTGATCCTCCTCAAACTCAATATCCAGTGCTAGTCAGTTTTCTCAAATACTATATATTTATACATATTTTAAAAAAGAAAACAGATCGTATGTCCGAAACGCATAGTGACGCTCGCAGCTTGCCACAAAACACACCACAACAACAGTACTAACTATTAATACACAAACACAACATATTGTTGCAGTTAGCAATTGGTAAATATATTACAGGTCTGCACATATATGTTTAGCAGAATTTATTATTATCTAGTTCAATTCCTAATATCTTGAAGAGATAAAAATGTCATGAAGTAATACAAGCTGCAATCACCATCGTTTAGGAAATTTCGCCTAACAGTAAGTACACCACGCACAGTCTCAGGAAATTTTTTTTCACTATTTCAGCTACATTTTCATGTGAAGTCTTTGATTACTGTGAATATTCGTGTTCAGTGTTCAAATAGTGATTATTTGTGACGGGATGAAACCAAAAATGTGATTCAGTAAACAGTCGTGAGTGAACAGTGGTTTGGTTTTCCAACTTACCTGACAAAGTGTAACTGGTTTACTAGCAGCATGAGACAGTTAATATTGTTCTTTTAAATTATTAACATTATGTATATACATACAGGACGTCTTCCCTTTATCGACATAAATACGACTTTTGACTAATTTAAGGAATTTAAATAAAATTGAATGGCTTGTATGCGTATAATATAAACAGTCAGCACTGATTAGTTGGATGACGCCAATACTTTATTTTGGTTGTTTAGATCGGCATCTATCTAATTTCTCGAGCGTGAAGCTACCCACAGACATCAGACACCGAGTCTCACACAAACTGTAAGTGACATGTAACCCAGAAATAGCACACAGAAAGCTGAAAGTATAGAACCAGCAGAGCAGAAGAACAACCAATTCTAGCTGAAGTCACAGGATTTTAAAACTGTAAACTCAAAAATAGAAAACATCGCTTTATACTATTGAGTCTCTGTTTGGAAATCAAACGCGGTCCACGCATAAAAAATATATAAAGCTGAATACAAATATTGGTTAGCAACTAATAAACCGTCCTGTGATTTCAGTCAAAAAGAAGATACATTATGAAGTACAAGCAAAGCTAAGCGCCACTAAGACGTTCGGACAATTATATACTAAATAGGTTTTTTTAACAGAAACATATAATCAATTAGTTAGGAATGATACAAATGAATAATTAACCTGTTGGGTACCAAGCTATAGAGATTGAAATGGGTTTGGTTGGTACAGGCTGACCAGCACTGGAAGAAGTCCTGCTCGCTGGGACTCTCAGGGCTTATGATGGGGGTTATGTCGGCGTTGTAGGCCTGACGCATGTGAATTAGTCGGTGCCTGCAAGCCCCACACGCCGGCTGTAAAGCTCGGTTCACATTTGTCCGTAAACAGTCTCTTGTTTGTTCATAAGCAGATGGAATTTACAGCTAGGATTGTATGTATTGAACAGTACAATACAGTTCAATTTGAACTATTTAAATTTGACACGTCTTAACCACATAATAATAGCAAGAGTACATAATAGTGTCTCACTCTGCATAAAATAATAAGAGTGAGACACTCTTTAGCCTGCCTGTGTTCTACGGCAGGCAGATGCGCTCGTCCTTTTCCGCCCACATGTTTAAGTTTCATTAAACACGTAGATAGCCAATCAGAAGCGAGCTCGTGTTGCTCGTGCTCCAATCAGCAAACAGGCGGCCTCACGTACTCCAATCAGCAGCCAGGAAGACATGTTTTGGGTGGTTGCTAAGGTTACGTTACCGCTTGGAGCACGTGCATAGGAGTCTGGCCAATCAAAAGAAGAGTTCTACTCTGATTAGCCAGCTATATGAAACTTAAACAATATGTTGGCTGAAAATGACGAGCGCATCTGCTTGCGCTACACACGCAGGCTGAAGAGTGTCTCACACTCACTCTTTCTATATAGAGTGAGACACTATTATGTACTCTTAATAATAGTATAATAAATAACCAAATAGCATAATAAATTAGAAGTATTTGAATGCTTGCGCTTATAGTTATAAACAGTTTCGACAAACGGAACGACGGAGCGGACAAATATGAAACCGAGCTTTAAAAGAGACAGCCACTTGTACAGTCTATTATAATCAATAATCATTCTTTTAAGGTAAATCACACAAACAACCACGCTTGACAACTTCCTGTCGTCTACAGTGAATAACAGAGACCTCTACAGTCTCACAAAAGTGCAATTGCCACAATCACAAACATAAAATTCATTGACACAAAGCCATCGTTTGCCGTGACAAAAAAATAGTGGTAACAGTTAGTCATAGGCATTAATATCACTGAACAGCCATACGAGGTGGTATGTGGCAGTATTTATAAATGATTTGGCGTTCAGTTTACGTTTTTAAGCAGTGTCCAGAAAAATCTCTAATAAACAACAACTGTCATAAAGGAAACTTTTCGGAGTTAAACAAGTCGTTTTTTGCTAAATCTTATAGTCACAGTGTCATGTCATATCAAGTATTATATATACTCACTCACAGCTTTTTCATAACAGCTTTCAAATAGAAAAATTAAAAAAATAAGACAAATAAAGCGCTATAAATGCAAATTGTAGGCTCCTTCCATTATTTAGCTATTTTTTAATCAAAAATATTACCACTTTCTGAACACGTAAGAAAACCTACACCTTACTTGACAGTAGTGGCCTTTAGTCCCGGTTCACACAGAATATGGACCTTTAGTTTTTTACTTTTGGCCAAAAGTAAAAGTAGAAACGCGTTCTACTTTTGACTTTTGCAATTTAGCCAATCAGAATGCTCTAACAGAAGCTCCGCCTAATGAGCTTCATTTTTATTATTGGTTAGATTTGCTTTTTGACATACAAGTGCGCCAAAGCCAGCCAATTGAATGCGATCTTCCTTAAAAACTAAGCCTGTGTGAACACTTTTGCGAAAGTAAAAAGTAAAAAGTATAAAGTAAAAAGTAACAAATAAAAAGTACGTCTGTGTGAACCGGGCCTTACGGACTGTATAGCGTAGCAGTTCACACTCATTACAAAAAGCAAAAAATGAGTGAATCACAAAAACAGTTTGCGCAAGCATATCATACTAGAAGTTTGCATCAATTTTTATAAAAAAAGTGCGAAATAGTGTTTCAACCGAGAGTATACATCTCAAAATGCGAGTAAAATATGAGTGAGTGACTTGTGCTAATTGCAGATACAAACTCGTAAAAACATTTAGCCTCCTAAATAAGTAACGACTAATAATCCTATCATTCAGCCTTGTCCAAAATAGGATTTGCGTTTGATTTACGCGGATAAGTGCAGAAATTAATCTATCAATAACACAACAAGTAGCGGACTGAAATGTGGTAGCGTGCTGCGTACGTGAATTTCATTATTAACCAGATACATTTAAAAAAACTATGATACGTTAAATTCAACTTTTTAAAAAATCAGTATCAGTACTAGCTAACTTTTTTCATTGGAGTCTTCAGCTTTGGTTGACATGACCCCCACCACTCATTGACCCACTCTCACAACTCTGGTTGCCCCCCACCCCCTATGGTTTGTAGACTCCGAAAAAATTCTGTGGCACCAATAGTTTTTGTACACTGCTACCTGAACCGCAGTTTCGAACCCAAAGGTTGATATTCTAGGGTTAGGCTCTATCGCGCCTACCCTTTGCTGAAGTGGCTATTTAGGTATGAAATCTTGCAATTGTACTTTTGTAGGAATTTAAAGAACGACTAGCGCGAAATTGAAATTTATGAAAGCCCCTCCTCGCTTTTAAAACCGACAAATTCAGAGCTGGAAACTACGCGTTTTTGACAAGTTTTTTCTTAGTGCTGGTCAACAGAAAGTTGCAGACGTGTTTCACCGTGTATTCTTGATAATATGCTATATTTTATGAACATGGATCAAAAATCATACCTATCGTTTGAGAAAACTATATGCTTAATGAGCAAAGAGGGAAACACTGCTCATTATGACTTCCGAAAACATAATATTTCCTTTCTGTAAGTAAACTATGAAATGTGCTCGTGCAATTCACCACTCAATCATTTTTAACAACAGCCGGCAAGCACTTAATACACTTATGCTTAATCCGATTCTGCGATACAATAAGAGAATCGAAGTTATTCGTAACCACTGATTTGTCTATACTGGTTTATATTAGTTAGTTTAAATCGACAAATCTCAGCTTTTGATCCGCTCTATTAACTAAAAACTACGTATATGCAAAGAAACAATTAAATCAAAATAGGATTGCACCAAAGTATAACAACACAATAAATATAAATGAATTTGTTACGGGGCCTGTTTAGAAAACTCATTCATGCCTCCTTGATAAGCGGCTGAGAAAAAGCGTTATCACAAATATTTTTGGGCTGTTGGTGAATCAGTGTTGGTGCCATGCTTTACCAAATGATCAAGTCTAGTGCAACCCTAATTTGCATACTACAGATGAAATAATAGTGAGAAAAAATGTGGCAGAAGTCAATAAAATAAAATATGGCTTTAATAAATATAGGTAAGGATAAAAGTTAGTACACAGCAAAATCCACAGTTCACTGATGTATAATAAAAACCCCCCACAAGGCTTACTTTAGTTTCTCCAAGCTCCAGTAATGTGTGGCACCATTTTTCAAGTCTTGCACCTCAACAGCCACCACAGTTTTGGGGTGTGGTCTGCGGGACAGGTCTTCGCCAGGGGGCAACAGGTCGGGGGGCAGGGGCGAGTACATGGTGTCGGTCAACAGCACAAACTGAAACTGCACTCGCTTGCGAAGCTCAACACTGATGGCATTGGCCTCCTTCAGAAAGATGGCGTTGCCCCAGAGATCGTCCTGAAACAAGCAGAAATAGTGAGACATTTTGCCGATCTAGCTTGACTGAAAAGTTGGGTGCTTTGAAAACTATTATTCACTGAATACCATCAAGATGGTGTATCCAACATGAGGCCACTCATTAAGTTTATACCAGTAAATGAACCATAACTTCTGTAAAGTTTCAAAATGGAAGCGTGTTGTAAAGATATTATAAATACTACGCTTATACCTATTTAGACAAATCCATTACATCTTACAAATGTCACTAAAAAATAATCCTTATAAAAAATATTTACTGTCAGACATTAAAAAAGGTGCATCACTAGGTCTAGGTCTAGTCTACGAACATAACGAATATACAACACAGCTTGACTAGTAGACGAAGCGGAATTCTATAATGTCAAAGCGGGCACCTAAGTTTTCTCAAAAGTCAAAACAATCAACCAACTATGACCAAACGGCAAACACCAAACGGAACTTACTCTGAGCGAAGTGAACTGGTGGTATCGCCATTTGGAGAAAGTCTTGCGAACAATTTCCCACTGCTTTTCTGTCCAGTTACATTCTTCTAAAAATAACTAAAAGTCTGACCAAAAAATGCTAGTCCTTGAGACGAAACAAAACTCGCAAAAATCACTACACTTGGTTCATAGTTGACATTGTGTTCTAGTTCATTATCATTTATCAGTAAAATCGACATAGCTACAACAAGATAGCTAGCTAATACTGAAAACTGAAGCAGCAGTCAATTACCAGTATTGACATAGTTTAATGAAAAAATTCTGACCTATTTCCCACGGTGGCAAGCGTTCCGAGTCGAAGGTTAAATTACTGCAAGTGGACGAAATCATAGACGCAGCCAGATCAACTTGACGCTGCAGATTTTCAATCCGACTTTCATATTCCTAAAAAACCAGCCATGCAATTTCAAGTTTAAAAAATTTTTGCTTACATTTTGTTTATATTTTTCAACATTGTAACAAATTTACACAATTTGAGACGTGGTAGATACATGACGGATAGTCTTAAAGCAAAAATGTCTGTTACTGGATAATTTTAAAATTGTTTCAAGAAGTTGGCAAGTTACCTTTCTTTGTTTTTCCATAGCCAATGTGAATTCTTCTTTTTCCTTTTTCATTTGCTCCTCCATCTCCATCAATCTATCAAAGAGAAATTAGCATAAAGACACGAAAAACTAACTGAAAAATATAACCAAGTGTTGATAACAACAGAAGAATCAGATTGAAAATAAAAGTTGGGCTGATTGAATTCATGATTCGCATTTCATACTCCTCCCAATGAAATCATTACAATATTTCTTAATAAAAAAAGCTATATGACTAAGTCTGATCAGAAATTGCTGAACGCTGAGACAAAACAAATGGCTTGATTTTTGTGACTGCTCGTTGTACTCTTGATGCTTGCAATTCGTTCATTTCGTAATTAAATCGCGTGTTTCTTTTAGTCTCAGGGTCCGGCATTTTTGGTCAGACTTTAGTTATTCCAACACTACACAAAGTTATTAATAAGGACTGCACAATACTACCAAGCTAGCACTAGGTCAGAAACTCAACCGGAGGCTGCACAACTTATAATTTTAGTAGTGGAAGCCGTGTCTTCTTAGCTATACTTTTGTTCCATTTCCACTTTCAGGTCTATTCCTTGCTTCTCCAGTAATTCGCGCTGAGCCTGATACCAGTCATTTGGCTGTTCTTCTGTCGCTAAAAAGACATACGTCATTAACCTACATTATAATTTTATTTCGCCATAAACTATTAAAAACGATTATTTAATATCGTATCTGAATTTTTAAATTTTTTACTACGCATAAATTACTTGAAATAATTGCTTGAAAATATCCCCTTTCATCCTGCTGAAGTCCTAGGTCCAACGCAGTTAAGGAATATAATATGAAACCAAGAGTACACAATTCCATAAAAAACCATATTATGTACTCTTTTTGCCGAAGCTGAAGCGAAACAAACACAAACATATAATATGGCTAACATACTAATATATTTGCCACAAAGCGAAGCTTTATGAAAATACCATAATATAAATATTGTTCAAGTCATGTCAAAGGACAAAGTGTAACGTAGATGTTTCTTGGTGCTATCAAGAGCACATACTGTAACGCAAAGGTCTTATAATAGAACAGTGCAGCAAGAGCACATAATAGTGTCTCACTCTCACGAAGGAAAATGAGACGCCCTCACGTCTGCTTATTGCACTCCTTAACACAGCTATCAATTTCTAAAAAATAAACAAAAATGAAAAGGCTGGTTTCAGTTTTAACACTGAAGACTGAACAAGGCAGTCTCCGGTTTCTGATTAAGGGGGTAGCAATTTTTGTCAACTGAATAAGAAGATATGACATGAGACATCGAGAGTATTTCACTTTTCTATAACGTGCAACACTATTAATATTTACTCTTGTTATAAGGTATCCAGCTAGCTAAACCCATACTATGGCACTCCCTATTTTCAGCTTTGTCTTGGACAAATTTAGCAACCATTATCGTGCAACTTAAGCTGGGTTCATATAGATATATATCTTAAAGACATAGGGACAGGGACATAAATTTTGGTCCTGCTCTGAAAAATTGACCCATGACTACTTTTGGCTATTTTCTTGCAACGTATTACCAGTTTCGACATTTGTGTTGTGCCACTCGTCCGGAGTTTTTTTGAAAATGCTCAGGGACAAAACGACAGGGACAAGAACAACTATTAAACGGGTTTTAGGACCACCAACTATGCCCCCCCTGCCCAGTATCTGAATCGGTATTGAGTGCGAAAAACGAGGAGGCTCCATTCAGTCCATCAGCTTGTCGTGAATATTCGTAGTGTGTGGGACCCCTTCCCCCCGTGTTTTGTCATAATGAGTGTCCAGGGGCAGAAGACGTTACTGCATTACAGAAGATGTTACGCACTCCGCAGTTAAGACTCAATTTGCATAATAATGGCAGTTGTACTGTTTTGAGACTCTTGTTGTACTATTTTGCACTCTTGCTAACTGCACATTAAACAGACCTATTTTTATCGAAGTGAGTATAACTTCACATGCTCTAAGCAGTGTTTGAAAATAAGTGCACTAGAAAACTGGACAATTCTACTTAAGTCAATGATCAACGACTAAATCCCGCTTCACTACACCCCCGCAACTTAAAAAGCACCCAAAAATAAAACAGGCACCGCAAAGGATGGCCTCGGCTATCACAATGTAGTCCGGATTAGGCAGAGTTCCATTGAAAAATCACTGGTTTATATTGGGGTGAAAATCACTGATTTATATTGGGGATAGAATGCATATTAGCTACCGTTGTACTAGTCTAATCTATTAGGTAATGCTAAAAGTACATCATAGTGCCACTCATCTACAGGAGTGGCATTTTAGTACTTTTAATAGTACAGTACCGATTTGTTTTTAATGCTTATGAGATCGCGATAGCCAAAATACTAAGAAAAGGAAGTTTGTGGTGAAACAGACAATAACACCGCAGTCAATCGGCATGAACATTAGAAATAAGAAATGCCAAATTTGACTGACTCAAGCTATACTTTTTAGAACCTATCAAATTATCTGATGGTAATATTTATCCCAGTAAAAGTATGATAGGTTTTCACAAAATAACGACCAATGACTAGCAATTTAGGTGCTGCGGATTCTCATAACGAATAAATGCATTTTCATGAATCAGAACAACTGAAATCGATTAGCAAGAAATGCTAAATAACAAAAGTAAGAAAACTGGATTCATCGGTATATATACCGATGCATATAATGAAACTAAAGAATTCTTTACAAGAACACACAGATGTGGTAATGGTTTAGTGCACTTATGCCGATTCCACTTCTACCGACTCTTATTTTGCCGCTATTTGTTTAGCAAAACTCGAAAGTGGAAATCTGCCGAAAATTAATCTGTGCAAAACTCAAAAGTGGACTTCTGCCGAAAATCAACCTGTGCAAAACTCAAAAGTGAGTTTCTGCCTCA
The DNA here is from genome assembly GCA_030248245.1 of Trissonchulus sp. WLG1_4. Taxonomy (NCBI): domain Eukaryota; kingdom Metazoa; phylum Nematoda; class Enoplea; order Enoplida; family Ironidae; genus Trissonchulus; species Trissonchulus sp. WLG1_4. The sequence goes on along the minus strand of JASANF010003061.1, from coordinate 6,386 downwards.
AATTATTTTTTTCGAAACTGAAAAGTGAATTTTTGCCTAAAATTATACTGACAAAAACTAAGAAATGTACTCCTGACTAAAATGAGCGAAATTCATTTGTCGAATTATGTGTGCGTTAATGTGCAGTTAATTCGTAAATACTGAAATTATTTATATAGTTAAAGAAATCAGATTGCGTATGACAGGTACAAGTTAAGCAGATTCAATTGTCCTTAATTTTTTCATTTATTGACCTTACATAATTACTAAAGACCTTTTTGGGAGTTTACTGGCTACACTGTCGGCATGTGTGATGTACATACATAATTGTAAAACGTAAAGTGTCAAATCTTACCTAATACTGACACAATAATTCAACATTCTAAACAATACAACTTTTTGTAAACTTACAATGGAGCTCTACAAATTCTTCTAATGAGCCAATAATTAGCTCGCTTTAATTATTTCGCCCTTCAGGTGCGCTAGAATTAATTTTAGGCAGAAGTCCACTTTTGAGTTTTGCTCAGACTAAATTGTCGGCAGAAGTCCACTTCTGAGTTTTGCCGGATTAAAGTAGGCACAATTCCACTCTCGAGTTTTGACATCGGCAGAAGTGGAATCGGCACAAGTGGAATACAACTATATCAACTAATCCTTCACACTTTGTCTTTTTAACTTTTGAGGTAATTTTAAATTTAGAATAATATATAGTCAATCTAATCCAGTTGATTGCTGATCAAATTTATGCTCTGCAAAAATGTATGAATTGCTTCAATTTTTTAGCTAAGACGGTATACAATCGTTATTTTGTAATACCCATCACTGCATCAAATCGGTACTGTACGAGGTCGATATGAGCTAGTGAGGGAGGCACCGCAGCACATAAGGCCAGCAAGCTAGCTTACGCGTGACAAGTGGTCTAAATTGCTTTTGACGCTCTAAAATTAGCAAGCACACTCCACACCACAGGATTAGTAAGGCGGAAAATAGTTTCAACAAAGTTTCCCTGCTCACATTCAAGTATTTTAAGAATATTACATTGCGTTAATGATATTATATTAATTTAAATAACAATTAGGGATCGACCGGATATCCGGATCCGGATCCGGATCCGGCCGGATCCAGTATCAAATCGGCACTTCATGACGACAACTAATTGTTCCAAGGGTCCCCCCTTTGGTTTCTTACTGAAATTTATTTCGTTATTCCGTTATTCGTAATTCGTTATCCGTAATTCGTTATTCCCAATTTTATTATTTATTTTATTTATTTAATTAATTTATTTATTTAATATTTTTATTTTCTGGGGGCTGCCGCCGCCACACCCCTGCAACTTTACGGTTTAATATTTATTATGATTCTCCTTCTCTCCTTCATCAAACCCTATCAATATTACTATATCGGTATATATATGCTAACTTGTGCAGTTTCTGTTTGTTTAATCCACTGTCTAATTTGTCGTTTCGTCTGCCTTAATGTGGTAACACGAACACTTTAGTAGATTTCAACGTCAGTATGTATATACTGCTAAGTTTACGTTCCCTTAGAGTGGCGAACTGCCAGTTGTGCTATTGTGGAAGTATTCGACAGAACATTTTACAACTTTTGGTGACAAAACGGGCTTTCTGTGATTTGCTGAATCACTTGAACATAACACATAAGTCATAAGTCATAAATGCAAACCAAAAAGGTGTGTATATGTCAAGTTGGACAAAATTTTTTTGAAAATTTTTTTATTTTTGAAAATATGTGTGCCTCAGAGGCTGGATCCGGATCCGGCAAAAATTTTGGATCCGGTCGATCCCTAATAACAATATATTATATACAAATTTCTAAACCATAGTCTGCCGACTATTATACTGAATGAGCTTAATCTTCAAAGAAATCAATCGTCTGTTACTGTTATTTTTGTCAAAACGATGAGTTGGTTTTATAATTGAAAACTAAATAAATATTAAATACCGTATAAGAGCATGAAGCTGAGTAAAAATCCTATATTCAATAATGCAGGTAGGTAAAAACCAAACCAGAACTACAGTTTTCGTAAACATGAATATTGCGTCATTTACTTAATTAAGAAATCAAGTTGATGCCAAGAAAAGTTCCAATTAACTAAAGTGAGTTATAAACAAAAAAACAAACAAATAAACACTGGTGGAAGATCTGCCGCGTTAGTCTCAAAAAACTATTTCTATGTCGTAAAAAAGAGAAGAAAAGAAAAAACAAACCCGCTGCAGTCAAGTTGTGTCGACTCTCCCTGGCCTCTTGGGGGTCATTGAATCGGAACACGTGATATTTGCCCAGAATCACACGCATGCCCGTGTGCATTTGCATCGGCTCTTGCACAACCTTGCCATTCACAAAACATTTCGCTTCAGGCTTCGGAATCAACGTGATAATACCTAAATTAAAAATTTAAAAAAGTACATAACTGAGTTTAATCCATTCATTTTCGATAATAATCAGCGTAAAAGAGCACGCTTAAACTGTTTCTGTTGTGTGCAGGCGCCTAAATTAGTCTAATTAAACGAAGCAGGCTGTTCGAACGCACGCACTTGGCCACCCCCTGGCCACAATCAAACTGCTGCATCGGCTGAGGCGGCTCGGCTGAGCCTCCTCTGATATGGGCCCGGCCGCTCACCACAAACAACAACAACAACACAACCACAAGCAGGCTGTTCTGTACAGTTTCTTGCTGTCATACCGCTACGTGGCATCACTGACCCCAGTCAGTTGTATTTGTAGCCGCAACTGCCATTTCGCTAGGTTCAACTTACTCACCCCGAGACCCGACACCCAAGTTACTTATTAGTTAATTTAAGTTGAAGGGGGCTTGAAAGAAATTAAAACAAGCTAAGTTTTCGGCAAAAGTATTAATCTTAATTTGCATATTGCCCATGAAATGCCTCTCCTTTTACAACCATTGAAACTGCAAAATCTCAGCCTAAAACTTTCGGCAGTCGGAACTTGAAAGGTAGGTACTAAGAAAAGATAAATTCGTGAACCTCATCTTTGCTTATGCTTAACTGCGAACTTATCTTGCAGTTCTATGGCATATAAGTTGTGCCAGTTTAGAAGCACGCAGTATTATTGTCGATTGCTAATATATCATGATTATTAATTGCCGTGAGCATCAGAACTGAGTGATCCAGTGGTTAGTCTGTTGGGTTTGCAACCTTGCGGTGATGTCGTCGATTCCTAGATGATCACTTTTGGTCAGACTTTTGCAGTTTCAAAGTACCTTTTAACAAACCAGTAAAGCAGCGACCACTGATTGTTGTACAAGGCATTTTAGCTGTGTCAGATGCAGAGCAAGGGCAGAAGATGTGTAAAACTCACTCCGCACATTGACTCTTTAACGTTAACACTGCGTTAAGATGACAGAATCAAAATTAGATACCCGTTGCGCTGCGGCGTAACAGTAACAAGTAGTCACCTATCTAATAAGTGAAAAATCACCTTGAAAGTTTACGAAAAAAACACAACGGGTACAAAAAACAGTTTTACAAAACATCATATTCGAATCAATTTTTGACGCACTAACCTTCACTATTCTGAAATTCACAGTGCTCATCCAATATATTTTGGCCTGACAGCTGAATGTCTTGTCTCGTTGGAGCACCAGATTTTCCCACTCTAAAAAAGCTCGCAAAGATATTACTATGGATGTTTAAACCTGTTTTCTCCTGGTTGAGTCTGATAGACATTCTTAAATTTTCAAACTGCAATAATACCAGTCCGTTTATTACGGTTAAAAAATTGAATAGGCACTCAAATTTGACTTCGTATGCTTTATGAATTTAAGCTTCATGAAACTATGTGGTCACTAGTAATCGGTGTCGTCAAAAGTAAAAAAGTTTGAGGCCAAAAAATATAATAGCTTAGTACATCAGTTGATTCCAGGGTCAATAATTACCAAACCCACACAAGTATAAGGGGAATGGGATGAGTCTGGAGCATCACCCCCACCCGTTCAAAACAAGCAGGAATATTGTATTACTTCGTAATTCCGTCCTTTAAATAATACAGTAAGCATTCGGACATCAGCGGATCTTCATTAAGATTGACCAAGTGAGGAAGCTGAAACAAAACTAAAAGACAAGTAAAAACGCAAGGCATTTATTATCATTACGTTGAAACAAATGAAAGCAATAGCAAAGCAATAGTTCCTTGCTATTTGATAAAAGTCTGGAAGCCCAGCAAATAATCATAAATTGTTAATTTGTTCAGTATATTTTTTACAATTTAAAAGAAACAGTAACTGCAAATCATAAAACTTGATTCTAAACTGAGATTTCATGGAAAAAAAGACTGTACCAAATTTGACTTACTTCTCATTTGGTCGCTACATTGTCTTCGCTTACTGAGTAAAAAGTAATTAAAAAGCACTTTCGCTTACTTTTTTCGGTGAAAATACGCCCAACGTTTGCCCATCCTGAGTTGTTGCCAGACCCATTTCACGAAGTTCTGCTTCTCTAAAAAACAAACAAAATTCGTCACAAATTTCGCTATTCCAACGCAGACAATAACACTATCGGGTAATCTGATCTATGGACCAAATAAGAAAACCCATGCATAAAGTCAATAAAAAGTAAAGCTTATCTGTTACCCGGTACTGCTGTTCACATACATACTTAAACGAATGGTCAAAAAAGCAAATTAAATTGAACAGCTAAAATCCCAGTTGATTTTTTATGCTTTGAAAAGTGAAGCAACGAAATACGAAAAATGGGACAACGTTGCTACAGTCTCAGTATTGTCCCATAGCCTACCACGACCTCTGCCTCACCCTAATGTCCCACTATATTCCGGTTCCATACTAATTGTTCAAAATGTCCTTGCCCATATCGATTTGTCCTGGAGCAATTCCTAGAAAACTACTTATCCAAACGAGCCATATTGTTGCATAGAAGAGTTTTGGATCAAGTATGCCAAGTATGTTTCGTAAGCAAAAAATAGACGAAACAACTCAGTGAATGCTGCTTCAAGCCAGCTGACCAAAAATTGTCCTTGTCACTATCCCTATGTTCTTAAACACACGAGATTGATCCGCTCTTCAAAACGAGAGTCCGGTGCTCCAGCCTGTTTTTCAAACCACAAGCACCACAGAAGAAGCAGAAGGCCTCCAAAGTAGAGCACTTGTAAAACACCAGAACCGGTCTAACCTAGCAGCCCTGATAGCTTCTGTCCGCCTGAGCTTGTCTTCCCAACTCTCATTCAGTTCTGCAATCAGCTTCTCCGATGCCTTCAGTCGATCAATTGCATCCTCGTTGACGGCCGACATACCAAGCTCTCGTCGCGGGCTGGGCTGGGTCACTGAAACAAACAAAGATTACAATATTGAACCTATTGTCAGGGCCTAAGCATCAATTTGAAAATAAACATCGCCCAAGTTAAGCCCGGTTCATACTTTGTACCTAAGGATGGAGGGACAGGGACAATTTTAGGTCAGCTGTTGTGAAGAAAACCGACGTGTCTCTGTTAATTTTTTGCACCCAACATTTTTCATGCAAAAATGTGGCTCATTTGGCCAGCTCGTTTTCTTGAAATTGCTTAGAGACAAAACGAGAGGGACAAGGATAAGGACAAAATATGAACCGGGCATTAGAACGCCGGATATCCGTTCTGAAATGCATGCTCTTCTGATGTACTCTTGACCCACCTAAATCAGCGGCGGGATCAATGCCCTGTTTGGCCAGCAGTTCTCTGAGTCTCTGGACCTCCTGCTTCAGCTCCCGGATCAGTCTGGCGTTGGGATCCTCATTGACCACAGCCTTGCACACGATTTGCTTAGCACGATCTGCATATCTGTAAAAAACATGAATACCGTAAAAAAATTTACTGTCATTTTTTAACAGCCAGAAAGTAGTGTTCGAGAACTGGTTCGTTGGTGAATAATGGTTCGCCATTACGAAATACATTACATTTTGCCTTGCTTTAGTTTATTAATCGTTAGTTTGTGAATACCGGTCAATCAATTCAGAGAAACAGCCATGGTGCATTGAAGCGAACCAACCTCAAGGTGCTGAGAGTTTCTTCATAATTAATATCAGCCGGACTAATTGCCGCAATCATCGCCGTTTTAGAATTACCACCAAGATTTTCCCGCAGAAGCCAGGTCAGAACAGAATCTCGATAGGGAATAAAATCTGCCTTCTTTTTCTTCTTTGCTGACTAAAACGATGAATGAACACAAACGTAATCTTTAAGTTCCAGAACATGATTACTAATTAAATAATTAACTAATAATAATTATTAGAACTACTTAACTTAATCCGTTCCATTATAGGAGGCAGCTGCGCGTTATCACCAATAACAGATATTGTAGTTCAATATCACCGATATTCTATCCCCTGATGTCTTTTAGGGTCTTCACGTAAAACACTGCGTAATTCTCCTGTCGTAAA
>JASANF010003059.1:0-23647 GCA_030248245.1 Trissonchulus sp. WLG1_4 | reverse complement strand
CACAGGAAGAAAGGGGGACTCTTAAAATGGTCTAAAACCAATCTAAAATCACTCTAAAAATTTTAAGAGTGAATTAAGAGAGCAAGTTAAGACCATTTTAAGAGTGAATTTAGAGTGTTTTTAGATTATTTAAGACTAATTTCAGATTATTTTAGACTGTTTTAAGATAATCAAATCAGTATAAAATGCAGTTTGGAACTACGCTGCATAGTTTTAGATTGTTTTTAGATTAAATTAAGAGTGAATTAAGACTAGTTTTAGACCAATTTAAGAGTGATTTAAGAGTAAATTAAGATAATCTAAAACTGGTCTTAAATCCAGTCCAGCTTAGCTGCTTACTATTTTAGACTATTTTAAGAGTGAATTAAGAGTAGTTTTAGACCATTTTAAGAGTGATTTAAGAGTAATTTAAGATAATCTAAAACTGGTCTTAAATTCAGTCCAGCTTAGCTGCTTACTATTTTAGACTATTTTAAGAGTGAATTAAGAGTAGTTTTAGACCAATTTAAGAGTAATTTAAAAGTAATTTAAGATAATCTAAAACTGGTCTTAAATTCAATCCAGCCAGCAGCTTGATATTTTAGATTGTTTTAAGAGTGAATTAAGACCAGTTTTAGACCAGTTTAAGACTGATTTAAGAGTGTATTTGTTGCACTGCCCTGGCCATTACATTAGCCGTGTTTCTTAGCCGATATTTATGTGGTCTGCGACATTATTATTATACATTTCTAGAAGTTTGGCCGAAATATACCAAAAATACCGATAACCGATACTGATACCGATAAAAAAATACCGACCGATACCGATATTTTCTATGAGATGTGTATATACGTATATGTGTATATAGATGTATATATATATATATATATATATATATATATATATATATATATATTTTTAAATATAAATATATATATATATATATATATATATATATATATATATATATTATAAAAATGCCCTTTCACCAAGGGCAGCAGTGTGGGTAGAATAGGAAAGTTGTTGGCTGATCTGTAGCGGAAAAATGCTAATAATGCTAATAAAAAGTTCCTCGCCAAGAAGTATTTCTTGAGTTATTTCACCGGGAAAAAAAGACGGAAAAATGCGAGTTTGCGGAAGGCGATTTTTCATATCTCTGGTAATACCCAGCCGATTTGTCTGAAATTTGGCCAGCATGTACCCCTTCCCCAGACACGTGCACATACCAAATTAAAACCAGTTTGCTCTCCTAATTTTTTAGTTATTAAAAAAATTATTTTGAAATTCTGCATTGTAGTGCGTCGCTCCTATTCTAGGGTTAGGCGCTGTCGCGCCTACCCTGATACGTATTACCATGGACTGCGGTATGTAAATATATATACGTATACAGAAATACAGTATTCCTGTGGACTGTCTGTACATAAACATTGTGTTGTTGTACGAGGATGCTAATGTAAGGCATAATAGCATAAACTTGTGGTTGGGTGGGGAGGATTATCAAAGTGCCAAAGAAGGGGGAGGGTCAGTCGGAGTGATTTAAGTAGAATCAGTATATAATGCAGAGAAAAAAGTTTAATGCATGGTTTGGTTTTGTACAGCAACGCAGAAAAATATTGTTGGTTTAAGTTTGCTCAAAAAAATTCATACAACAAGGGAAAAACCCTGTACTCAAATGTTGTAATTTTTACCACATCTGACTATACGTAATCATTTAAAGTATAACAAAAAATTGACAAAACAGTGGAAAAATGATCTTCTTTAAAAATCGTATATAGCTAAAACACTTTCAAGTTAAAAGCTGTTCTCAAAATGGCGAAAAGTTGCCTAACAAACAAATATATAAAAAATCAAAATGACCTAAAATACATACACGCGTATATATAAATCTTGCATACTTATACATGTATGGATCTTGCATACACGCTGTACGCGTATATATAAATCTTGCATACTTATACATGTATGTACACATACTTTAAATACAAATACAAAATACAATACAAATTTAAATATACACTAGCTTAATACATTGTTACCGTTTGTGCTTTATTGTCTGAAAACGGATATTGTAATATTTATAGTACTAGTACTAGGACTACATACAAATAGCTTTTGATTTTTTATTCTAGCATTCTTATGTTGTATAGCAGGCGGGGAAAAAAAACCCACCCCATTTTTTGGGGGAAAAAAACCCACCCCAGTTCCGAAACTTGGGTACGTGGTACAGGTTTACAAATTTGCCAGCGTATAGTACAGTCCCTGTAGGCAAACGTATATAAGCGGTATCCAAAAGGGGTCTCGCTGGTATTTTTTATGAGTCAAAAATTGGACCCCCCCTATTTTTGACCCGACATGGCTCCAAGGGAGGTGAATTTTGGAGTCTCATTTCTCAGCACTAAGAGATGCGAGCTCAAATGTAAAAACACTTTTACAGAGGACTACCCTTCCTCTATTCATGACCGCAGTGACAGATCCCTCCTTCTTTCGTACGAGGGGGGGCATGACCGAAATTAGACGGGGTAAAAAAAACCCATGTGGGGGAAAAAAAACCCACTTTTTGAAAATGGTCTGGTGATGTCGAAAAACCTAGTAGCTACTCCAAAAGACTCATGGTAGTGCAAAAAGACGTCTATTATTAGCACAAATGCGCAAACTGACACTTTCGCGATCGAATTCTGGAATACGGACCTAACAGTCGGACTTTGTCATTTTGAGGTCCTTTTGGGGTGGAAAGTAGTATTTTCTGGTACTATTGCCAGTTTTTTGTATGTATTTCATTTTAACCTATTAATTTCTCTTGTTTAAACGCCAAATAACCGAATGAAAGTAAAATGTGCCCGTCACGACTAGTCACACTCACTCACGGTACCCCCCACAGAGGGTCGATGGCGTAAAAAGTAGCCATAAAGTGCAATTTTTTCATGTATTTGAAACGTTATCGCAACTTTTTAGTTGTTTTCAACGTTTTCAGGCGAAATTAAGGTGTTTTGTTTTCAAATCTGAAAATTCAAAATTTTATAATGGGCTGCGAAAGGCAGTTTTCAAACTTGTGTCCCTGAGGCCCCATAGCAAATCTGCGTATAGTTTTGGTATCAGGGGCCTCTACTACTCCTAATGCGTCCCATAGCGTTAAAAAACTACCGCTAACACACTTTTCGGGTGATTTATGGGGTGGGTTTTTTTCCCCCACATGGGTTTTTTTTCCCCCAAATGGGTTTTTTTCCCCGGCAAGTTTTTGGCTTCCCGCCAAAAAACGGTAAGAGATAGCGAAATGAAACTGGTCCCAGCGTTTAGAGCAAGGTTAGGCCTACGACAGATTTTTTTGGTTTCACGTGAAAACGTATAGTCTATGAGCTACATGACGAAATATGAAAATGCGGGTTTTTTTTCCCCGCCTGCTATAGTGCTTATTCTTTATCAACAGTGCTGTGCTTTTTGTGTCCAACTTCTAGTATTACTACTTCAACTAGCTCAATGAAAGCCAAAGGTCGAAGGTCCTCGGTTTTTCACGCTACACTGAAAAATTATGTAATCTGTGTAAACCTTAAGCCTAATTCACACGAGGTGGATTTTCAAGGGGATCCCCTTGCGTCCCCACGCGTCCCGAGGGGATCCCCTTGGGAACGCATGGGGACACAAGGGGATCCCCAGACGCACGTGACTTTATTTGATTGGCCACTGCATGTAGATCTCCTTGAAAAATCGCTCGGAGAGGGATAAGCAAAATTCCCCATGGGGACCCCCAAGGGATCCCCTTGGGGACGCGTGGGGACTCCCACGGGAATCCCCATGGGGATCCCCCTGCGGAAGATCCCCTTGATAATCCCCCTCGTGTGAAACAGGCTTTACTATCTAACATCTAGGAGAGGGGGCGACGGTACAGCCGCCCCCCGCCCCCCAATTTTCTCCAAGTCAGGGGTTTTTTGGGTCCACGAGAGGGCGTAGATAGGGAGGGGGGTCGCGGGGGCCGTGATCCCCCACTTTTGGTCCCCTTAAGTTAACCTTAAGGTCTACCTTAAGAAATTGTCAACAAGGGTCTCCCCTCTGGTTTTTATTGCCCCGCCGAAAAAATTTCTTGATACGTCTCCAATTGACCAAATTTTGCCTAAAAATCCAAAAATTTTTGAATTTTTTTCTGATGGCTACCCTATCAAGACCCCTGCATCTCTATGGCTGACTACTCCTTGTTATTATCTTTCATCGAAGCCTATGCATGTCTACAAAAGTGCATAAAAGTTGCATATAAAAAATGTGAGTAAAAGTAAACAAAAAATTTTTTTGAAAATATTGAAAAATATAGGGTCTTTTTGAAGGGGGTTCCGGTTCCGGTTCCGGTATTTTTAGGTGGTTCCGGTTCCGGTTCCGGTTCCGGTAGTTTTAGGGTTCCGGTCGATCCCTGATATATATATATATAATATATATATATATATATATATATATATATATATATATTCGAAAAACAAAAAAAATGAGTGCTTGAAATTGTAAAAAAACAGTAAATACTTCTGCAATTTATAAATATAAATATATACTTATTACTTGTGATTTAAGATTATCTTAAAAACTCTTAAATCACTCTTAAAACCGTCTAAAAACCTTATAACATGTAAGAATACTATTGTTTTATATAATAAGAGTGTTTTAAGAGTGATTTAAGAGTTTTTAAGATTATCTTAATTCACTCTTAAAACAGTCTAAAATCCTACAAAACTCAGCCAGCACATATTTAAGAGTGTTTTAAGAGTGATTTAAGAGTTTTTTAGATTATCTTAATTCACTCTTAAAACAGTCTAAAATCCTGCAAAACTCAGCCAGCACATATTTAAGAGTGTTTTAAGAGTGATTTAAGAGTTTTTTAGATTATCTTAATTCACTCTTAAAACAGTCTAAAATCCTGCAAAACTCAGCCAGCACATATTTAAGAGTGTTTTAAGAGTGATTTAAGAGTTTTTAAGATTATCTTAAATCACTCTAAAACTAGTCTTAAATCACTCTGAAACAATCTTAAAAGTTTTAAGACCCGTTTAAGAGTCATTTTTCAGTTTTATCTCAAATCTTAAAACACTCTAAAATTGGTCTAAAATATTTTAGACTGTTTTCAGATAGTCTGAACTTGGTCTAAAACGTTCTGGTCTTCTGGCCCTATCTAAAAATGGTCTAAATTTATTCTTAAAATTTTAAGACCAAATTTAGACCAAATTAAGAACTCTTAAAATAGTCTTAAATGTTATAAATTTAAGACCAAATTAAGACTAAATTAAGAGTGGCGGTTTTCCTGTGTATTTCTAGAAAAAAACTAGAAAAAAAACAGACAAAAACTAGAAAAAATTATCTTGTTTTTTTCTGGTTTTTTTCTAGTTTTTTTCTAATTCTTCCTGACGAATATCTGGTTTTTTTCTGGTTTTTTTCTAATTTTTTCTAACTTTTTTCTGACTTTTTTCTGGTTTTTTTCTAACTGCCAGTCTCACGATCTAGTTTTTTTCTACTTTTTTTCTGGTTTTTTTCTGACCCTATAGAGAATGTTTTCTAGCTTTTTTCTGGTTTTTTTGTAACTTTTTTCTGGTTTTTTTCTAGTTTTTTTCCAGCTGTTTTCTACGTTTTTTCTGGCTTTTTTCTGGTTTTTTTCTAGTTTTTTTTCTGGTTTTTTTTCTGATTTTTCACCAACCCCTTCTTGGACTTTCTCAATTTTTTGAGAGTGTTCCCTGATGATTTTCTTTATTGTTCAGCCACGTTAGTGCTCTTTATATACGTTTTCTGAAACTGAATTCTAGTTGTTTTTTTGAGGGTGTCTAGTTGTTTTAAGAACTGTTTCTAGTATGTATATGCTAGGTTTTTAATTTTTTTTCCAGATTTTTTCTGTTTTTTTCTAGTTATTTTCTAACTTTTTTCTGGTTTTTTTCTAGTTATTTTCTAACTTTTTTCTGGTTTTTTTCTAGTCATTTTCTAGTTATTTTCTAACTTTTTTCTGGCTTTTATCTAGTTATTTTCTAACTTTTTTCTGGTTTTTTTCTGTTTTTTTTCTAGCTATTTTCTAACTTTTTTTCTGATGTTTTTCTAGTTATTTTCTAACTTTTTTCTGGTTTTTTTAGTTATTTTCTAATTTTTTTCTGGTTTTTTTCTAGTTATTTTCTAACTTTTTTCCGGTTTTTTTCTAGTTATTTTCTAACTTTTTTCTGATGTTTCTAGTTATTTTCTAACTTTTTTCTGGCTTTTTTCTAGTTATTCAACTTTTTTCTGGATTTTTTCTAGTTGAATGGTCTTACTGTAAGTCAAAGGGAATAAAAATTACAAACTCAGCAGCATAAATACACGTATATATGCACATATACAGACAAATGAATAAGTTGCAAAGCTGATAATAATTTTGGTTGTTCACTTAAGTTACAAAAACGGTTAAAATTTTGTGGTATATATACATATACAAGACGATTGAATGACTTCAGCTTCAAATATGCATTTTCTTAGTATATATGTATAGTTGAATGCATTAACAATACATTTTTTTGCGCGTATTACGTTATAAACGGTGGACAAACACCGTCCGCGTCTACCATTCTTGTATTTAAGTGGTACACAGCAGCTAAAGCCTGAATATTTCAAAAAATGCCAAATTTTGTTGAAACATCACCAAAACAGGTTTCGTAAGGCGTGTCGGGGCATAGGCCAAAACGACGTTTTACGGCCAAATTTTTGTAGCAAAAATTGTCAAACAAATTAGGGTTTTTTCCCGCAATATGGTTTTTTCCCCGCAATATGGTTTTTTCCCTCGCAGAAACTTTGGACAGTCACAGGTAAACCACAACGTTTTTCACTGTTCTTGAGCGATAGAAGTATAGAGGAAAGGTAACTTGTTTGAAAAATGGGCCAAAACGTTTTTTGTGAAAAATTATGACAAGTCAAATATGTGGAAAATTTTGTCACTTCGCAATTTTTCACATGCAAAATTTTGATATTTGATTAAGAATGCTACAAGACTCAAAACTGCACAAAAATTGGTGAGGTAAGTAAGTTTCAGATGCGCTCTCGACCTGACCTACATACTCAAAAAGGGCATATGTTTAAAGATTCGACCAGGAAGCACTAGGGTTTTTCCCCGCAAAATATTATATATATATTAGCACAGGAAAACCAGGAAATCTTAATTTTCTGTAAAATTTTATCTGCTACGGATTTTTCAGATGTTTTTTACCCTTTCCATTCAGAGACATTTTACAGACTTTCAGAGAAATTTCAGAAAATTTCAGATAAATTCAGAGGAAATTCAGAGAATTTCACCCAGAATTCAGAAACTCTGAATTTTATCTGAAAAAAAAGTTACAGGCTTTTCAGATAAATTTCAGATATTTTTTACACGAGTTTCAGAGAAAATTCACGTGTTTTTCACATCTGTAAATATCAGGTAAATTTTATCTGAAATTCGTGTAAAAAGTATCTGAAATTAATCTGAAAAACCAGTAACATTTTTTTCAAATAAAATTCAGTCTCTGAATTCTGGGTGAAATTCTCCGTATTTTCCCTGAATTTTTCTGAAAATTATCTGAAATTCCTCTGAAACTCCTCTGTAAAATGTCTCTGAATGGAAAGGGTAAAAAACATCTGAAAAATCCGTAGCCGAAAAAATTTCACAGAAAATTCAGATTCCTGGTTTTCTGTGAAGGCGTAGGGGTTTTTCCCGCACCACTATATATATATACAGTAAAATGGGGCAATAGGAGCCAGGGAGCCACTTTTGAGTTGATGCCATTTTTTGATGGGTATCGCTATTCCATTTCTTTTTTCACCAAAATGTAGATGGCTGGCGCCCCTATCGCAGCATATTTCTATTTTTCACATTTTTGCTACTATGGGCGAAATTTGCCCGAAAAACATCAGTGGCTCCCGTTACCCCACGATGTGGGCAACATGAGCCAACAATCTCAAAAATCGGCCTAGGTCAACCAGAATGCTCTGCTCTTGTCACCCCAATATTTAGAACTTAACGGGAGCTCTAAAAATTGTATTTGATGGCTCTTGTATTCCATAAATTCACCACTTTACGAAAAAATGAACATACAAAACGGCAAATTTTTCCAATATCAAAAGTTTACTCACGAAAAAACCAATACAGTTCCATCAAACTAGAAATAAACGGCTCAGTATAATAGACTGACATACTGCGATTTACTATATATCATTTTTTATAGCAGGTTGTGAACACATTCAGAAAAATAAGGGACGAAATTGACCGAATTTGGTGCCAAAAATGTGAAACTTTAGAAGTCCAGAAATCGGTTTCAAAGTTTTTCAATCCTTTTTTTTCTTTTTTAAATAAAAATGCCACTATTAAAAAACCCAAACAAACAAAAAAAATCAACAAGACCTTTCCACTTATGCTGCTGCTACAAAATGGCAAAAAACCTTCCATTTTTCAAAATTTCGCCTATTGGCGAATCAAGTACTCGGTCAAACAGTCTTCAATCTCATCAGCAACAGTTCCGGAGCTAATTTTGAAGTCGGCGCTACTGCCAGAAAAAACCGTCAAGTGTTTGGCGTCGATATCACACAAAATTTCGTTCAAAAACAGGTCCATCACATCGTCGCGTCGCGGCCATTTGAAAAATCGGTGGTCATAATCCGTGGCCGACATTCTTGTTTCACCTCTTCCAACAAAATAGCCTGCATAATATGCACCTCTAACTCTATGTTATGAACTTGACCAATGAGCCAATTAGTGCGAGATTTCGGGGGTGCATAGACTGCCACAATCCACCCGCCAACGTTAACGTATAATATTATATAACATGTACACTTTGCAATTTCTGCACCTTTTTTACAAATTGATGTTCATCTTAAGCTGGGAAGTTTGCACAAATTCTGGCAGAATTGTTTTTAAATGCAGTTTTAGCCACGTCATGCTCAGCAATCGTGCCTATAAAAACAGTCTTCATTTTTTCAGTGTATAGTTTTCGAAATTTTAGTGCCATTTCCGACAAAATTTCACAAGTATTCGTTCTCATGAGTGCTTTAGTAAACATTCGGTACTATTTTCATAGAGATAGCATGTTCTAATATCTTGTAAACACAAAATATTATTAAATTTTGTGAAAAAATTAGCCATGGGGTAACAAGAGCCTTTAATACGTATATGTGGGGCAATGGGAGCCCGTACAATTTGCGCAGCAGTAACGTAAGCTCTATTGTTAAGTTGCATACGAATGTTATGTCCAATCTCTTGCGCTTTTCTGACCTAAAAATTGCAGCAATACGTCATTATTACAGTCAGTTACAGTTGATTTCATGAAAATAGTTAGAAAATGCCGAAAATGACATACTTCACTTTTGAAAGCTTAGTTTCGAATTTTTGCAATACATTGTTAAGTTTTTTGGTCCTAACGAAAGTTCTACACTTGCTAGTAATGATAGAACAACAAAAAATTTGGTTTGAAAAAGTGGTAATGAACGCAAGGCGCCATAAGTCCCTGAGCCTTGCACCGGCTCGTGTAACCCCCGTGGCTCGTCTTGCCCCATTTTACTGTGTATATATATATATATATATATATATATATATATATATATATATATATATATATATATATATATATATATATATATATATATATATATATAATATTATTATATATTTTTTTTTTTTTTTTTTATATAATAAAATAACAAACTATATACAAAGTATTAACTATATATTATATACTTGCCTGGAATCTTTCAAATGCTTGATTCCGGTGACAGATTGCAACAGTTGCAATTCTTCCTGGCTGATCTGATACTGACTCAATTGCTCCAAAATTTGCTTGCGCTAAAATGAATAGGCATTAAATTCAGTTCGGTTGGCAGTCTCAATACCGTAAACTGAAAAACTTGAATCGAAAAGTAAGTATTTCCATTTAACGAATTCCAACTACGCTCTATATACGTATATTATTAAACAGCAACAATTGAACTTGTCTGTGCGAAAAAGAAAACATTTCTAAAATGCGTCACGGATTAAAGCAAGCGGTTTTTATGCGTCGTTTTATCAAGACTTATACAAAATGTGATTCTGGGAATACCAATGTAAAAAATTATAAATCCACAGAACTTCAGCTTAAAACAATGGTTCAAAAAAACTTACGTCGACTTTTTTCTGTTTTCTTTCCTGCGTTTTCTTCTTCAACTTCATTCGTTTTTTCGACACATGATGCTCAGGAGCTGTCGAGTGGCGTTTACGATTTGCACCCAAACGTGGCTCAACGGTTTTTGACTTGGCATCAGTTTTCTTTTTTCGTTTCCGTGACGGCATTACCGGAGCGTTGGCCGTGTCGTGCTCCAAGACATATGTTGGATCGCTCATTTTTTACCTAAAATTCCGTATTCCTTGAAATTATGACTTTATTGAAATTAAGCTAAATATATAGGGTTAAATGCTATTGGGGGGAATCATACATGTACACGGGGTCTCGGTTTGGAAGGGGGCTTCCGGGCTTGTCCCGAAATTTTCGACATTTTAGGGGGGGCTTGTCCCAATATTTTGTCCCAAAAACGCGAAAATTTCCAATTTTTGCCTAAAAATGGGAAATTTTTGCAAAAATCCTATATTTTTAGCGATTTTTTAGTTTTTTTGGTCATTTTTGAAGCATTTTACGGTGATCTGAAGCAATTTTGGGGTTTTAAAGAGGGGGGCTTGTCCGGACTGGTCAAATCTGAGGGGGGCTTGTCCCGGAATTTCAAATCTGGGAGAGGCTTCCCCAACCCCCAGACCCATGTTAGTGTTTGGCCGATACCCAAAAATACCGATAACCGATACCGATACCGATAAAAAAATACCGAAACCGATACCGATAGCGATATTTTCTATGAAATGTTTCTATACGTATATAGATTACCATGGACTACATGTATGTATACTAGACAGTATTTCTGTGGGCTGTACAGATATTGTGTTGTCGTATGGGGATCCTAATGTATATATGTAGGGATACCGGATAATAGCATAAACTTGTGGTTGCGGGAGGAAGATCCCCACCTAAAAAATTCGTCCCAAAGAGGGGGGAGGGGTCAGCCGGAGGAAAAAAAGAGTAAAAAGAACGTCCCCGGCGTCAGCCAATGTTTTGACCATGCGTCTTTTTTATCTTACATATTGAGTGTATGTATATATTTGTAAAAATGGCAGCGTGGCTGAGTGGTTCCAATCTGAAGGTTGTAGGATCTAGCTAATCGGTTACATGAAATCCCCTTGAGCAATAGATAAGGCCACATCGCTCCTGCCAACATAGCAGTATCTCCACATGCGATCGGTAAATGGGTACCACATTAATTATATGGGATAGTAACAGGGGTTCGTGGGAGGCATTATGCCATGAGGGGTTGCTCCCCCCCCCTCCATATGTATCCTCGAAGTGGTAGTCATCGTCCTAAGCAGCACTACAGCTTTGTAACGGAGATGAGGATCACACCCGAGTGTGGAAACACCAAAGAGCAATTATCTTTCCGCGGGTCAGCTTTACCTTTTTTATTAATGAAAATTTTTATAAATCTTCGCAATTTCTGCTTAAATTTTGACAAAGGACTTGAAGAACAACAATTTTTTTCTTCAGCAAGGCAAAGATTGAATAAGTCTGGGGGATAGATAAACACTGCATGCGTATCGAGGGTGAAGGATCCAACCCAGGAGGTGAAAAGAGATTCTAAATTGCACTGCTGTTACATTTTTGAGTAAAAGTAGTCAAAAATATGCCAGAAAGTATGCACGCACGTACAGGCCACAGACAAGCTTAGGTCAATTTTTGTAGAATGGGTTGTGTGTTAGGGACTGACGCGTTCAACACGGCACGCATATTCGACTCGCCAGTCTGCGCTATGTAGCTTCCTAATCCTAATGTGTGCTAGCAGTGCTGGTAATGTCTACCACGAGTATATAACAAGTTTCTGAAAAGGTGCAAACACAGTAACAGTGGAAATATTTGCCATACTGTTTATACTATTTATCAACTCTGGTGCCAGTTGAGTTCTTTGACTAAAAAAGTTGAAGGTAAAAAAACTTTTGAACGTTTGAATTTCAAGATTCAAGCAGATAGATGAGCCGAGATACCCCAGGAAAAAAATATCGGTATCGGTATTTTTAAAATTTTAAAATACCGATACCGATACCGATATGCCTATTATCGGCCGATACCGATACCGATAATCGGCCAAACACTACCCCATGTACATCTGTGGGGGGAATAGTGGACCTTATTTTTTTGGGTTAAATGCAGTTGGGGGGGGGGGAATAGTGGACCTATTTTTTTGAGTAGACCATCTTGGGGGAAGCATTTTTGCTTCAAGAACCCCTATTTCATTTTTTGGATTTTCTGAGATATGACCCCACGAAATCTGAACCCTCAGTGACGGACGTTTTCTCAATTTTTTTCCGAAGCCCTTGTTTTTTCCGTTCTAATCGTGTCTAAATGGTGTCAGATTATTGTTTACAGTTTTTTAGAATCGAAACAAAGGCTCTTTGACCGCGTTCCTGCCGAAAAATTGGCTAAATACGCCAGAAACGTCCAATTTTTGACCAAATTCAAACTTGGCCTTAATTTAGGCTTGGGCTTAGGCTTAGGGCTTAGGCTTAGTATGGGGCTTAGGATTAGTATCAGGCTTAGGCTTAGGCTTAGGTTCAGGCTTAGGCTTAGGCTCAGGCTTAGGCAATTGAAAATCGAAATTTTCAGAAAAAATCCTGCCAGCTTAGCCTAAAGAATCCTGCCAGCTAAGCCTAGACGATGCCTTAAAACATCATAACGGACTGAAAACTATCCAAAAACAAAGATTATAGCCATTTTTGGCTTCGAACTTTGGCCTACGTTCACTTCCAAAAACACTGAAAATGCCATTTTCAAGGGGTCATAGCTCAGAAAATCCAAATTTGTGGATAGGGGTTCTATTACAAAAAATGCTTCCCTCAAGATGGTCTACTCCAAAAAATAGGTCCACTATTCCCCCCCCCCCCAACTGCACTTGATCCTTTTTTTTGAGTAAGCACTTGCTCAATTACAACTGCAGGCACGCAGCGCCACGAAGCCAGACAATGCAGACAATCTTTGACTAAATTACTTTAAACTTTATGTTCATCTTAAGGTGGCACTCCTGAAATGTGGGTTTTGGCCATTATTTTGAAAACGCGCAAAAATAAACATGCATCGTAAGAACAAAAGTTGATCAGAAGTAAATTTCCTTCAATTTGATGTACATATCACATAAAAAATTTTTTGAACATTTTTGAGCAAATTTCGTCAAGAAAAATAGAATTTCACGGAAATGCCTTCACAAGCCAGTGCATTTACACGTATGTAATGAATTTGATAGGCTGAAAAACACTAGCAGTCGTGTTTTACTGAAACGTAATTAAAAATTTTTGGTGCTTTATTTAGTGTAATATAATTTTTTTGTGAACTAACGCAATACGTTCTGCATGAGACAGAAATATAGTGCGTGTGAATACAAACGCAAATTTTCGGCTTGCGATTTTAAAAAATTGGCTCCACGAAAAAAGTTAAAATTTGGCACATAAATGCATCTTGTCATCTTCGAGCGGTCGCAAAAATTGATTTTCGACAAATCGATAGTATCTAAAAAATTTAGCCAAATTTATGTTTTTAAAAAATTGCGATTTTAGTGTTTTTCGATATATCAATCATATTCATCAAAAATGACTTTTTGCGACCGCTCGATCACGTTGAGGCGAGCAAAATGAGCTATTAGTTGTGCAACAGCTACTTACTTGCGAAGAGAAATCGCAAGCCGAATTTCCACTCACGTTTGGTCTACAGTGAATGCTAATTTGTATCAATCAACTTCATTTTTTGTATTCAGGCATACTTTTACACCAGCTTGCCATTGTGTATCTAAAATTGGCCCCAAACTGCCGTTTTTTGAAAAGTCACATTTCAGGAGCGCCACCTTAATGTCAAATGCTTTCATTTCATCTGAAACAAAAATAATGATCGTCTAATGGAAACAATTATTGGCTGGAATTCACAACCTAACACTAACACTAACTTTTTCCTTAAAAGCTAGTGAAACACTTAAATTTCAGCCTGAAACACTTAAAATGTTAGTGTTTCGAGGCCAATTTTAAGTGTTTCACTAACTTTTAAGGGAAAAGTTAGTGTTAGTGTTAGGTTGTGAATTCCAGCCATTAAATATTATTTATCAATTCTCATGGAGAGAATACGTGATATACATGACAGTTTGTGATTGTGAATGGGAGTTGTTCCCATGCAAACTACATGTAAACTACTGTATTTCTTATTTATATATGTATATAAGGGCCCGTATTCACATACTAAGTGTAACGCTTAAACTTAGTGTTTACACTTAAGGGGGCGCTCCGGGAATCAAGGATTTGGGCCGTATTTTTTGAAAACAGCCAAAATGACCTAATATTCTTGAAGGAAAGTTGCCTAAAATACCATTTCTGATGTTTTGACGTGCATATCTCCATAGCAAAAAATTTGAAAAAAATTGGACAATTTACTGATTTTATTCAACTTTTACACAAATTCAGCAAGTAAGCCAGTGCATCAACGCTTTTTGAGGTTTTGCAAACAGACGATACGTAAACTTTATTAGTCGTAATGAAAAATTAACACAATTTTATTGCGTTTTGTGCAAAAAAATCGCACAAGAAACCATTTCCAGAAGCAGCAGACTCAAATATAGGCTGTGTGAATACAAAACCAATTTTTCGGCATTCGATTATAAAATGCTGGTAAGATATTTTTCTACAAAATTTTGCACAATTATAGCCTTAGGCTCTGCGCAGTTGAACAATTTGTTAGTTTTTTAAAATAAAGCTTAGAAATTTTTTCATATGAATTTTATTGCTCAGAGTTCGACTTCGAAAACACATAATGACATTTTTTATCCAAACTTGACATAAATGTTAAAAACCAAAATAATGTTCAACTAGAGAAACAAATAAGCTACATTTTGGTATATAAAGTGTGACTATACTCAAAGTATAAGCAGAGTTATCGTTTGCCGAAAATTCACTCACGTTTGGTGCTCTGAGAGTCACGTGACATGATCGCGTGATTTGAAATTTTGCCTCCAGTGTTCCTTTGTGCCATACTACATATATGTATAGTAAAGTTTGACATTTCCCAACTTTTTTGCCAATTTTCGATGTAACCCCCGATTCCCGGAGCGCCCCCTTAAGGTAGCGCTCAGCAACAGAACTCATGTTTGGCGCTAAGCTCATGCAATAAATAGCAATACCACTTTAATTGTATATCAAAGAGAAATCAAAAAAACCTGTTTAAAATACAGTTCAGCACTTTAATGTGAATGTGTCAAATTTTATGACCATGTCAAATTTCCTATTCACACTAATTTTGTCTTTGACCCACTGTAGCTCAGTGAAACTTCAACCGATTTTGATGATCTTGGTATCAATAGAAAAATCTCTCAAAAATCTAGACGTGATTGATCTTCGATTTTTCATTTTTATTTTTGATTTTGCAAAAAATCGATTTTCAAAAGTCAGTCGTGTTTGAGCGACTACAAAAAGTGCTGCGGGCCAAAATTTGAAAATCGAAAAACTTTCACGTCTGCATTTATATTCTTTCTTTCATTGTGCAAATTTTCAACTCAATCGCAAACGGCAGCTGGGACCCAGGTCCAAAAAAAGTAGTCGATTTCGCTACGCAAAAATGTAAGGTTTGCCCACACGTTTCACTTTTTCAAAAATTAGACCTTTCCTATGACTGCATATTTCCGTTGAAAAAGTTACAAAAAGCCATACTCAATTTTTTAAGAAATTAAATCCAAAATTTGACATTTTCGAAGATTTATCAGCTTTGTAGGTTTTTCATTTTTGATTTGCTATTTTCACGGCTAAATAACTCAGCAAAACTCCAACGTAGTGTTAAGTTTAGTACATCAATTTAAAGCTAAGAAACCGCATATTTCAATGATATGAGTAATCATTTTATATGGAAACAAAAATTGTTTTGCTACGGCTACAAAATTGTCTAAAAAATTTAAAAAAATTTTTTTATCACATTATGCACATCAAATGAAAGCTATTTTCATTTTGAACAACTTTCCTTCAAGACAATATGGTCAAAAATGTCGCTGAAAAAAATTAAACGCCAAAGTCGATTCCCCTGAGCGCCACCTTAAGGTGGTAGTTGCGTTTTCGAGGTTTTTGTGATTTCTATGTAAACTTACACCAGGGGCCCGTTGCACAAAAATCTATCAGTTATCAGTAATCAGTTATCAGCTATCAGTTATCAGTTATCAGTATAGCGTTGCACGACATTTATCAGTTATCAGTTATCAAGTATCAGTTATCAGTATCAGCGTTGCACAAGAACACTAACGTTCTGTGCAACGAACACTGATAATTCACTGATAAATGCAGGAAATTTTACTGATAACTGATAACTGATAATTATCAGTAAATTTTGTGCAACACTGATAATTGATAATTGATAACTGATAACTGATACGGATAATTATCAGTTATCAGTAAACGCCGTGCAACGCAGTTTACTGATAATTTGCTAATAACTGATAGTTTATCAGTTATCAGTGTTTTGTGCAACGGGGCCCAGTACTCAAGTTATAAGTGACGCCTGAGCATAAATTTTTGGGACAGTATTGTAAAGGTCAAAATCCCCAGGCATGTTTCTCACTTTTTTGAAATTTCACATGTGGACATTTTTAGAGGGTTTTAATTACAAGAAATTATCTTAAATTTTCGGTGCGTTTGCTTTTCAGCTATTTTCTCAGTAAATTGACTAGTTATTAAAAAAGTGGGGGACATGCCTGGGGATTTTAAACATGTCAAAAACCTTACCAACTTTCAGCCCCAACAGGTAATTGTATGATTCAGAGCTGTGGCGCAAACTTTTTGTAAAAAAATTTCATATTTTGGAAAGGACCTTTCTTTAGTCGCTTATACTGGAAAGAAAATCAAAGGTTAAATTTCAAGGCATGGCATACATTTAGAAAAGATATTGTTCTACCTTATGCCAAAGACCGCTTGTGATTTGAATTCGTAAACGCTGAGCTATGGCTTTTTAAAAAAACACCTAAAAACGCAATTACCCCCTTAAGGCCGATTCACACGGTGCGTTTTTGCCGCTGCGATTTTGACGCAAAACGCAAGCCGCAGTGTGTCGCAAGTGAAACGCACCATCTGAACAAAGTTTGCGGCATCAGTGCGTCTCGCATGCCAGTTTGCTGCGTCTTTACTCTTTCAAAAAAATGACAAATTGCTCAGCGAAAATTGTTTAAACCTACCCGTCTGCAGCTTCAAGACGCAATGAAATCGCAGGTCGAATTGCAGTCTGGCGTTTAAAACGCTGCGGCAAAATAAAGACGCAGGCATTCCGCACTAAAAACGCTGCGTCTGTTCAGACAGTGCGTTTTGCGTGCGGCAAGCTGCGTTTTGCCGCAGCGGCAAAAACGCTGCGCCAAAATTGCAGTAAAATCGCAGCGTGTGAATCGGCCTAAGGCCGATTCACACGGTGCGTTTTTCCCGCTGCGATTTTGACGCAAAACGCAAGCCGCAGGGTGTCGCAAGCAAAACGCACCGTCTGAACAAGCTTTGCAGCCTTAGTGCGTCTCGCAGGTCACTTTGCTGCGTCTTCACTGTTTCAAAAAAATGACAGTGCTAAGCAAAAATTGTTTAAACCAACACAAACGACGCATCAAAACTCAATGAAATCGCAGGTCGAATTGCAGTCTGGCGTTTAAAACGCTGCGGCAAACTCAAGACGCAGGCATTCCGCACTAAAAACGCTGCGTCTGTTCAGACATTGCGTTTTGCTTGCGGCAAGCTGCGTTTTGCCGCAGCGGCGAAAACGCTGCGGCAAAATCGCAGTAAAATCGCAGCGTGTGAATCGGCCTGTGTTAACGCTTATAAGCGCTTAGTGCTATTCACAAACTTGAACTTCTACCATGCTAAACATACTTAAACGCTTAGCGCTTAGCAAACGCTTAGCGTTTGTTTGTGAATAATACTTAGTATGTGAATACGGGCCAAAGTCTGTTGACGAAAAATTAAACCAGTTATATGTGAGTACAGGCATAAAGTTTAGTGGGAAACACAGGATCACAGGTACTGTCGTATGTATACTCATATCTGAATTTTTTCTGAAAAGCCAGTAACACTCCAATTTTTCAGTTAACATTGGACTGTATTCACATACTAAGGCCCGTATTTTGTATTTACATACTAACACTAACGCTTAAACTTAGTGTTTACACTATTCAGTTCAATTGAGTCTCTGAATTCTGTTTGCTGTAAAATTTTTCTGAACTCCCTAATCCCTTTATCTGTAAAATGTCTCTGACTGGAAGGAATATTGGAAACAATGGGTGACCGAAACAATGTGTGAAGATTTAAGTTCAAGTCAATCAAAATGGTTTATTCAAACTGCATCAATATGTCACGAACACAATACAGTAAACAACAGAGTTTGAAAGTTATACAGTTGTTCATATTTGTCTAAGTTGAATTTTTTTCAATGAGCAATTTTCGTGGCAGTCTGCGTCAAAGGTGCTTTTGTTGTTGCTCGAAGGTTTATCGGAACGAATATGTATGTATTATACATATCTAACTGCACGACGTTCTACATGTCCCTAATGAATGGTCAAATAGAATCGGATGTGTCAGCCGGTCGGGGTTAATTTTATAGCGCTAAATAAACGCAGGAATGAACCCTAAAAATAGTTGTTTTCAGTCTAGTTTTATTGTTTTGGTTTTATTTCAGCATGAGTGGATGGTTAAGCCAAAGTCTGCAAGGCATTTCCACTTTACGAGGCCAATTAACGGAGCTGACACGAGAGGTTTTAGCCGAAACAACCGATGATGAGCCAGGTAGATGATATTTTAACGTTATTTAGTCGATGCAGCAGAAAGCTTCAGGAAAGTCCCTCGGTTTTGACTAATCTCAATCGCGTAGCTGCGATACTGACTCAAACAATTATGTCAAGAAAACTGCTAACTTGACGACACCAATTTATGTAGATTCTTACGTTGGAAATTTTAAACTCGAAACTTGAATTTCAATTTATATCAATGATATTGTGATTGTTGTTAAATACAAAAAAATTAAAATATTTGTTGATGATACAAAACTATATTTAAAAATAAGAAACACAGAGGATATGTGTAACTACCAACGTGATGTAACTGCTGTATACGAGTGGGCGACTAAGTATCAACTTCAGTTTACTGTGTCAAAATGTCAATTATTGGTGCTTGGTCATCCACCAGTAGATCTAACTTTTAATGTATCTGATCACGTTTTACATCATATCCCTACTGTGAAAAGACTTAGGCGTATAGATATCTAATGACTTAAAATTCACAAATCATTGCAATATAAATCAGCTAATAGCAGTTTTTACACTTGTGCTAAATTACTGAGAAACTTTAAAACAAGAGATAATAATCTTTTAGTGAGATTGTAGTATTGTACTGTACCTACGTCAGGAGTAAGTTAGAGTATGCAGCTCCTGTTTGGAATCCGCATTATATATATATACTTAAGTGATAAATTAGAACGGGTCCAAAAATACTTCACTAGACACTAACCAGGACTGCAAGAACATAGCTATAAGAATCGTCTCAAAAAATTGAACTTGCTATCCCTAGAGATTCGGATTTCGGAGGATTATGATTAAGTACGTATATATGATTTTGAATGGGCTTATTGATCTGAAAGTTGAAGAATTTTTCGAAGTTAACGATGAAACAAGAACTAGAGTTCATCATTTGAAACTCAAGGTTCAACTCTACCGATTAGATATTCGAAAATTTTTCTTTAGTAATAGAGTAGTACAAATCTGGAATTGATTACCATCGGAAGTAGTTGAATCAAGTAGTGTTGGGGTGGGGCACTTGATGGCTGCACTCAGCTTTGCTTCCCCTGCATTTTTGTTCCTTCTAGAGAAGGAACTATTGTTTTGAAATCAACTATGCGCAGTGTAAAAGTAGCAGCCATATGTTGTTCAGCGTATATGATTAACACGTAAAGTCAGTATGGGGACCGACTGTTCTTTTTTTCCTAAGACAGGTCTTTTCTACAATTTTTAGTGGAATAATGGTCAACAACATTTTTGCACTGGTATTCAGTTGTTATATTACTACAATTTTGTTTTTAAAAAATTTTATGTAGTAACTTTGCAGACTAGAATACACGTGCTAATCACGTGATTGTTTAGACTGTCGTCTGATTTCACAGTTTTCTTCCGCATAGTCATAACTAAAGCTCGATCCTCATCGAAGAAGCGTGGCCGAGTGGTCAAAAGCGCTAGTACAAAGATGTTTATATATACTTCGAGGGTTCGACCCCCATATATTGTCTTGTTTGCAAAAACTGTTTAGACAAGATATTTTTTCTCGTAAAATATGCTGAAATATACATACATACTTCGAGGCTCAACCCCCATATGTTGTGTTTTTTGCAAACATTTTACATAACTTTTGTGTGCAGAAACAGTTTAGACTGGACATTTTTTCAGGTAAAATATGATGAAATAAAAAGCATTTCCGGCAACTATGGCACGGGTTTTCGATAAAGTTGTTGAATTGATAGTGTAATCGCTGAAACTAAATACTTCAACTTTACACAAGGATTAGCAAGAGTGTATTAGTGAGTTGGATGCATGAAAATACAATACAACACACAAGCTGAAATCTCCCGGGTAAAATAAGCAGAATTTTCACTCGGCGAAGGAACCTTGCCCCCTTTTGGGGCCTGCTTGTTGCACTGGAGTAACAGTTGTTTTTCTTTTGTTGTAATTGGATACTGTGACGGTGGGGTGAAAGTGTGAATAAACTTTGATTTGAGTTAATTTTCGAAATTTTAAAATTCAATTTCGAAATTTCAATTCAATTTCGAAAAAAATTTCAGTTAGCATTTCGCATAAAGAATATTTGTGTCAGATATTTTATGCGATCTTGTAAGTGTTGTTTTGTTTAAATAATGAAACATATAAACCGTGTTCAGATCCTGTTGCCCAACTACAATGTGCAAAACAACGAATAGCTGAATTGGAAGCAACGCTTGCTGTGCTAGCTAATAAAGATGATCCAGTAAGTTTTCTTTCAAGTATCCAGTTGCCTGTCCAAGGCACACGCAAGTATTGATATGATAATGATGATAATAATAACCGCTTCTGGTCGTTGATGGAGATTATATACTGGATTGAATATGGACACATACGGTTTGAATATTTTCTGGATTTTGTCGTATCCGTTTCAGCATTTACTGCCGTTTTTTAACCGTTACCGTATCCGTTTTAAGATTTTTACTTGTTTAGCATGCGCCCGATCCTGACTGCGAAGGTGGGAGTCAACTGAAGTTGATCAGTCTTGAGAATGAATTGCGAGAGAGCCATCTGAGAATTGCAGCTCTTTCTGATGAACATGATGTGGGTTTGTCGCGATTTTGAGCGGTTGATTTGTTGGTGTTGCGCCTAGCCAGTAGCGTAGGCAGAAATTTCGACAAGAGGGGGGGGTTCAATCAAAAAAATTCTTAAAGCGTACATTAGTATAATTATGTAATATACAGTGGTGTGCCCAATTGTTGGTTTGGGTTAAAATGCACTTTTTAGCAATTTTGAGTCTTTGACGCTAAAATTTGCATTACAAACGCAAGATCAGTAAGCCATAGAGCTGCAGGGGTCTGGGGACGGCAACGCCCAGAAAAATTAAAAAATTACCGGTTTTTTGCACCTGTAAGAGTTTAGACCAAATTTGTCAACAACTGGAGATGTATCATGCACACGTTTTATTAAAACACAAAAGCAAAGAACATTGAGCCACAAAGTTGCTGGGGTCTGGGGTGCGGCAGCTCCCAGAAAAATAATTGTGGAAATTTTTGATTTTTAGGCCAAATTTGGTAACTTGTGGACGTATTGGTATTTTTTTCTGGCCGAGCCACAAACGCCAAGGGGGGGACCCTTGTTGACAATTTCTGCAGGTTCAGGGTTTTTTTTTTTCAAAATAGGATTTCATCATTCTGGCGTCATTTTTAAACTCCTGTCGTCATTTTTATTTTTCGTTCGTCAAAATTAGATTATGGCTTTACAGTATATAACCGTTGCGCTGCAGCAATATTGCTAGCTATCGTTATCGTACAGTAGCGTACGCGTACCGATAGAAAATTTTCGACCACAATTTAAAAAAAACAGCATTTTTATGAAACTGAAGCGGTTTTTTACCTAAAGCAACCCCAAAATTCCCAGCTTTTGCCTAAAAATGGAAAATTTTTTGCAAAAATTGAAAATATGTCGCAATTTTTAGCTTTTTGCTCACTTTTAAAGCAATCTGGGGCAAATTTTAAGTTTTCGGGCCCCTTTTTCAACTTTGAGGAGGCTATGCTTCCCCTGGAATCTCAAATCTCGGGGGGGAACACCCCCAGACCCCCCTTGTACATCTGCGCGCCGAAGATTTCGGTAAAATTTAAAGTAAAAAAAATTTCGGAGAGAGAATGACATTTTCGATTTTTTGTAATAATGCTTTTTTGCACTTTTTTGCAATTGCAAAAGTGCATTAATAAATGCACTTTTTTGCAATCTAACATAAAAATTTACAGATAATAGCGGATATTGTCCGACCATTATACTAATTATGGCCGACCGAAAGCATCAGAGCTAAAGTTTGAACTCGGAATACCAAGAAGAGTAAGCCAAAGATGAAGGGGTATAAGAGAGACAAACCTCAAAAACAAAAATGGAGATTTTTCTCTTTTTTTAGGTCAAACTTGCTCAAGTGGAGACTATATATATAACTGAAATTTTTTCGAGCCGGTAAATTATAAGCGAATCACGTCAGAAGCACAACGTCACATCAGATTAGTGTACTAGATAGGTAAATGTACTCGTGTGTGTACATATGCAGAGACTTTGGTGAAAGCTAATAAGAAGCCACTAAGTTGCAGGGGTCTGGGGGCGGCAGCCCCCAGAAAAAAAATTGGAGATTTTTTTAATTTTTAGGCAGAATTTGGTCAAATCAGCGTCAATATTTGCTCAAAACGCTTCGTCATTTTTATTTTCTGAACGTCATTTTTAAGTTTCATTTCTGCAAATGACGCCATTTTTGACTAAAAAAAAACCCTGTGCAGGTTCGACCAAAGAGGGGGTTCAGACCACACATGTAACAGCACAAAAATTTTGAGTATCCCTCCCCCTCTGGGTGGTACCCACCTCACTTGCGTCAGCTCATTTTTTACCCTCTCTCCCAAAAATGACGCAATTTTTACCTGTTTTTACTAAAAAACACCGATTTTAACAATTTTTGCAAAAATTTTGGTAAAAATTGCTCAAATTTGACCAAAAAATGCCGATTTTTTCAAGTTTTGGTCTAAATTTTACTCCCGCCAGGACCCTCCCCCCTCTTTTCCCCCTGGTGGGACCCCTCTCCCGAATTTTGGGGCGGTTTTTCGGTTCCCCCCCATCCCTTCCATCATGTATGGTTCAGACCCACTAAACCCCGTCACGGGGCTACGCCCTTGTGCCTAGCGTTATCGTTAGGTAGTTTTCAGTGCATTTGCGTAATCAAATTAGAAATAGGCTCGTTTTGATCTTGATTAGTTTAAGTTATCATATTCATAGTTATTTTAATTTTTAACCATTTATGTTAGTGAGTAGAATGTTAAACTGTTTTGTGCGATGTAAAAAAATAGCACGCTGT
>JASANF010003058.1:0-34055 GCA_030248245.1 Trissonchulus sp. WLG1_4 | reverse complement strand
ACAGAACAAGTAAGGAAATACAGGAGCAATTAAATAATGAAACCGCACAGACCAAAAACCCGACCCACACTGAGCATAATCCTGCAGGCTACTTGACAGTAAAACTGACTAAGCGTATACACACAGTAGAGATGATAAGTACGTATATAATGCTAAAATACATTGAGCATAAATTCATATTGTCAAATGTGGAAAGGTAAGTGAAGTGTGAATAGGGAGTAAGGGAGGTTCTCCAAAGTGAAGCCTTACAGATCTTCCCCTCCTCACTTAATTGTGCTCCTGCGCAATTATGCAAGAAGGAAGAAAACCGTAAGCCGACACAAGTGGGGTGTTGGGAGTAGGAGTAGGGTGAATTTTGATAAGAATTGTAAGAATTTTAAACCCCGGAAGGGCATCCCCTCCTCACTTATGAATTTGCCCACACATTTTATACCCAAGAAAATATACCAAAACAAAATATATTACGACAAAACATACAATATACACAATATCACTGTACGAATCACTGATGAGTTCTCGCTGAGGTGGGTTAGTTGATTCCTAATTGAATGAGGTTAGTTGGACAAATTTGGCAAATGTACAAGGCATTGATTAGTGTACACGTATTACAAGTACGATCGCGAAAGCTCAAATAATATGGCAAAAATAAGGCTCTTTTAGTTGGCACAAATTACAGTTCAAATACAGTCTGTACACAGTTCACAGTCCATACAGTTCACACAGTTCGTAATCCTCAGGCGTTGCGAGGTATGGGGATGGGGTGTCGCCATAAGCGCCGCAAGAAAAGGCAGGGGTGGATCGACAGTTTCTTGATTTAGCAATATCACGCACCATTAGCAGTTCTAGATCAGCAATATCACATAATTCACCGTTCAAAAATTGAGCGTTAGCGCCAGAGTAAATGTTACGAAGGTAGGGCGTAAGCGCAGCAGAGGTAGATGGCTGCGGTTTGAGCACTGAGGACTCGATCGCCGGTCCAACATTGGGTGGCCTCCAGTTGGGCGTGACAAGTCAACGGTGCCTCATTGGCTCTCGCTTACGCCGCCATCGATGCACTGCACCATAGGCTGTTGTGGCATGGGCGTTCGCACATGTTATACATACAGTATATACACTACAAAAATCACAAATAACCAATCACAAATTATACTAACACAAGAAATTACAACAAGGCAAGAAAACACACAAAAATTAAAACATAGGCAATTAAAGGCATACATACATACATACAAGACACAAGTACCGCAAATACCAGTATTATGAACAAGAGCACGAGGTAAGTGACATACTATGACAGACATGACATACACAGCCGAACAATTAACAAAATGAAAAATAAAAAATATTTTGGGTTTTGTATGATTATAATATGTTTTTGTGTTTTAGGTTATATGCCTTTTTTTGAAAAAAGAAAATATGAAAAATGAAGAAAAATGAAGAAAAATGACGCAAAAATACCCAAACATTATACATTATACGACAGTTACACAAAAATAAAATTTTATTTACATGTTGACCTTCATTGTCTTTGGCATAGTTAGTTGACAAATTAGCGTCTTTTCGCGCAATAGGTGACAGTTCGCTGGCTACGGCCTAGCGACTGAACGGCTTGCATTTTGGCGCGGGTCGAACGAGTAAGGCGAGTAGCGCGAGTAGAGCGAGTGACGATGCATCAGTCACTTCACGCTGTTGCGCCACGGGCATGTCACGGTAGGGCACGTAGGCAGTTGCCGTGTTCGACGATAGGGCCAATGACCTCGAAGACCTGGGTCATTTGCCTCGGGGCGTTCCAGGCGTAGGACCTCGATGCGAAAGGGCGTCGTTTGCTGAACAGATGCCTTGCGCCTTCTGGTCGTTACGTGGGCGCATCCATCCGAGGCGGCCATTGTTCGTGCTCCTCAACCTCCACGTCGGACAGTTGTTCGATGACCGATTGAGGCAGCGAGGAAGATTCTACTTCCATTGGTCGCTCCTCTCCTTGTTGTTGTGGTTGTTGTTGGGACGCCTCCTCCGACGGTTTAGGGTCCTGTCCCGCGGGACGTCGGTCGTCCCGCGTGTCAGTACGGATCCCGCTGTGCCGGGTCCCGGATTGAGCTTTGTCGACGGGTGCCTCGTGCGACACTATGATCATCCCGCGGTCGGGTTTTGGTGGAGGCGTTTGTCGCGAGCGTCCGCGACCCCGGGACCGATCGCTCCAGCTCAACGCGGGCTCATGCTATTCGCCCGGCTTGGTGCCCCGTAGGACCCATGAGAAGTCGGGGCTGACTCGTCGGTGATGTCTCCTCCGGGTCTCGGTATTCCCGCTCAGGTTCACGTCTGAATTCTACTTCTCCCGATTTCAGACACTCGAGGTAGAGACTTGGCGTAGTACCTCTCGTAGAACTGGCTAGTAGAGGAGGCTTCTAGAGGTCCGTGGAAGAACACTACCCGTTCCTCCTCTCGGGTTCGACGTTCTCTGTCTTCCTTTTCCTGCATCCGGCGCCTCTTATCTTCTTCATCTCTTCGTCGTCGTCGCTCTTGAGAGTCGTCACGTTCACGGTGTTGATGAGCGTCCCGATCGTTTTTGAGGACCTCCATCGTAGCATCGTAGGCCACGGTCCGGTCGCTCAGTTGACGCCTTTCGTTTTTTGTAGTGACTCTTTTGTGTTTGCAATAGGAGTCTTCATCCTCTCGTCGGCCTTCGTACGATAAAGTTTTTGGGAAATTTTGATTGGATGCACCTGATCCAAAATTGTTCTGGATACGTAAGCGTGATCGAAACATTATTTTTGTCATTGGTTGCCCAAACATCAAACTTCATTTTGATACGCTTTTCATACGTCAATGCGTCACGTGGCCCAAGATATAGCCAATCAAACATTCAGTTATTCATAATTGCGACTTGCTCATAAATGGCTCTTTGCCCCTACTATAACAAAAGTTCAAGCTGATAAAAAAGAGACGTACGCTCAATTGAAAATAATAAGTGTAAGTTATAGAACGATGTAGCGACACTAAGTAATTTAAACGCACTGTAACCGTGAAGCGCCAAGTGCATGAACGAGTGCGCCCAGCGCACGGTTTTATCGCGCGGGCTTCACGTGTTAGTGCGAAATAGTTGCTGAGTGCGTGCTACATACTTATATTATATCTGTTTTGAAATAAACAGTGCGATAAGTCAATAACTGACATGCACGCCTACAGCAGTGCAATAACTTATGCACGCTGTGAATCTAGCAGCGTGCACTTAGTTATAGACGTTAGTTATTGCACTGTTTTTTCAAGACAGGTATGATATAATTGAAATTAGACAATTTCAATATCAATTACGTTTCAATCATGGCTGTTCACCGACACATGCTACATGCACAAAAAGGCATACAGACAAGACTTCGTTCAGCATCAGACATGCTGTGAAGCCAACCAGCCCAGCATAATTGATACTGAATTTGAAAGTATAGTTTCAATTTCAATTTCAATTAAAATATTTTCAATTTCAATACCATTATTAATTTTTGACCAAATTATTTTCAATTTCAATACCATTATCAATTTTCAGGCGAATTATTTTCAATTTCAATATCAATTAATAATTGATATTGAAATTGAAATTGAAAGTGGGTTTCAATGATTAAATGAAATAATTGAAACAACCCTATCCAGGAGCAAGTGGATGCAGTGGTTTAACAGTAGTCGGAATTGAGCTCTGCGCACTAGCTCTATCCTTTCCTGCTTGTCTGTTTTGTCCAGCTTGGGCCGAGACGACCGTCGTTCCTTCGTCCTGGGGGTGGGCCCATGCCTCTACCCCACTAAGTTCCAACAGCCTGTCTCTCGGCTTCCCACTCAACCACTCGCTGAACCTCCGAATTGGACAGTAGGGTGATAGTGTCCTCATTGTCCACTGCCAACCCTTCCGGTTCGAGTTGGACCTCCAGGTTCTTCTTTGCCAGGGTTTCCTGGTAGGTGTTATAGGTCTGTCGCCCCTTGGCTCCTTCGAACTTTTCCAGTTCCTGTTCCAGCAGTTGATGCCTTCGGCCGGTTCTCAACGCTGCGTCTCGTTGGTGTTGTATGTGCAGTTATTTTGCCATTTTTCTGAGCTCCTTGATTTTTTCTTCATCAGGAGCTACGCACAGCTGCGGTGCCACCGTTTGGATGGACTGCTCAGCCAATGGTGTGTACGGGATTATGATACTGACCCCATAGACAATAGTGTTTGGATCATGAGTCGGTGCATACACGTGGCGGTAATACTGCGTGTCAGGCAGTCCCAGTTCGAATTGACTTCGCACCACGAGTCTCTGTTTCCCTTCGACCATTTGGCAGGCGACAAACTGGGCATGGGCTTATGCTTAGTCGCTCGGGAGGTGACTGGGGCAGTGACTATGTACCCGTAAAATGTACCCAGGTGCTTATTGCCGATGTAGAAGTCGAATTTCGGCAGGTGAGGGGCTTCTTGCTGTTTGGGAAACTTCAAGCTGTTGGAAGCATAGACCAGCATTCGACCCTTGTTACCTTCCCTTCCCTTGCTCAGCTTCCGTCACTCCTAAGAGCTCTGGGTGGTAGCGTAACCTTCCGCGAGGTCGCTTCTGTTTGGTCATCGGGAGCTCGATCAAGGCTAGCCATGCTGAGTCTTGGCGCCTTTGGTTTGGCGACCTTCGCCGGTGTTGGCGGCAATGGTTGCCCCGATGCCATTGGTCTTTTCTGAGGCATATTTCGAGTGGTAGCGTTGAGGAGCGTCCAGTACGCCTCGTACATGTTCTGCATTTCACGATAGAGCTCCCCGTAGTCGTCTCCGATGAGGTTTTGCCCGTCATGTGTGCAGAGCCTTCCTTGGACATGTCTTCGTACGCTGGCACTGCCTCTCCTCGCTCCAGCTTCTGTTTGTACTTCTGGTAGATTCGTCATTCTCAGGCCGGTATCGATAGTGTTCCGGATCCGTTTTGTATTCACCGTCCGATTTTTCTGAGGGCGAGTCATCCCGCTCCCTTGGGAAATTTCTGGCCTTACAACCCCGGTTGCCGATTCAAATCTGCGGACCTCGTAGCCCTTAAGTTTGGCCAAACTTCTCTTCATACCGCATTTCGAAGTCTTCGCGGTTGACTTTTGGTCCGATCCGGGTTTGAAATTCAAAACCGTCCGTGCATTTTATTTCGGTGACTTTGTCCTGGTATTTGAATTTTTGGGACAGGACGAAGTTGCAACCCCATCGTCGTGGGTTTTGTCGGTGTTTCTTCTCCACTGCCTGTTGGGCATGGTCCAGTTTCGTGTTTATTGAACCCATGGGTAAACGGTTCACAGCGGTGTAAATGCGGCAATCCTGCATTGGTCCGTAGAACTCGCCTGACAACTTGAGCGCCGTGTCAATACTCGTCGCTCGGCTGGTCGTGCTTGCCAGCAGACCTGTCATGGTGACGGCTTCATAGAGCTTTTCACGAGTCGGCACAAACTGGACCATCTTGATAAACAGGTATTCCAGGGCTAGCAGGGCTTGACAGCCGCAGGCAAAGATGTCCAGGGTGGGCGATGGGCTGTTGTCCCCATTTGGATAGTGGGATGTTGCTTCGGCCCTTTATAACCTCTTTCAGGTTCTTGTCGGGTCTGGTGTCCAGTGCAGTGTTTTTGGGGCTTAGACCCAACCTGGCCTTGCACATTAGGTCCATCCCAACGTTCTGGTCGTAGTACTCCAGGCAGTCTTCAGCGGGGTCAGTTGGCAAGTCTGGGTCCGCGGGCGTGATATTTTTGATGACCATAAGTGCTCCAATGGTAAGCTAGAGTTTGGACATTTCAATGAAGTTGATGCAGAAGTGTCCATCGCCCATGATTTTTGCCCACCTGAGGTTGGCATTCTGGACCCCGATTCCAAGGAAATACACACCCATTTTTCGGGTGCGCGAGGCTGGGTACAGGAACTTCATGAAGGGTCCGTAGTCAGTTAGTGTGGCCAGAATTACTTCGACCAGAGTGAACGAAGCGGTGTTTGGGCACCGGATCAGTGTGCGAATACAGGGCCAGCCAATTGCTGAACCGAAACCATTTGGTCCTGGGCTAGGCCAAAGGCTTCACCGGGGTAATACTCGGTGTCCATAAGGACATAGCTGTCCCCGGAGATCATTTCATTGATGTCCGCCAGGCGGCCCACCAGTTCTGTTAGGCTGGCCATGACCGTAATCTCGTAGGCCTTGGCGTACTGTTTGTAGTTGACACGCACCTGGCCACCAGTTTTGACTCCTGGGTCTTCGTTAATTTCCGGGTCTTCGATGAACTGGTTGAAATAACTGGCAGTATAGAACTGGGGCGTCATTTTGCCACGGGCCATCTGGTTGGCAAAGTCACGCTCAACGTACCTGGCACTGGGCCTGCGTGAGCAGGTTGGGCAGATCGGCTTGGCCTTAGACAGGAGCCGATAGTTTTCTCTGGCTATCCGTAGGAGCCACCAATTAAATCCTCCTGACATCGGTTTTGGGGGATCTGGCGGCCTTTTTTCGGTCGCGTTCTGTCGGTAGCGTCCATGAGCTCCGTGATCTTGTTCAGAATGTGGATCTTTCCCGAACTCACCGGTAGGGTTGCTGGAGGGCTTCCTGAACCTGCTAGATAGTGTAACAGTGCCGACGACCTTGCTGGTCTTCCCCTGCGTCTTTTTCCGGTGAGGTTGAACTGGTTTCCTGGTAGTGGTACCTGGTTGGTCCACTAACCGTTCCAGGAACTGATCCATGGTTTCTTCCTGAGCGCTGGCGCTGGGCTGGTTCGGATTAGACAGAGATTTTTGGTGTTTCTTGACCCCGTTCATCTCCGCCAACTCCTCTTCCATGCCGGCAGCAAGTCTGTCTCCTGCAGTTCGAAGTCCATGGACTCGTTACCTGATGATAATTCGACTTCTTCTTTGATTTCCCAGGAGTCTTGGGATCCCGTCTTCTCCGTTACTTGAGTCTTCCCGCTGTGGGTGTAGCTTTGGTAGCTGTTTTATCCTCTGCTTCTTGGCCGAGGTGGACAACGCCGCTGCCGCGATCCCACCAGCGTTGGTTCCAATCACCGTCACGCTTCTGAAATTCGGCTCCGACCGCGTCAATGATACCTTCAACGTTGACGGTCGGTTCAGGGGTCCACCGTACTCATTTCCGGGGATGGGGGAGCGTCCGCAGTGAGTGGGGCTTGGAAGTTGATGACGCCCGCCACTTCCTTCGGTTTCAAGGCCCTGGCCGGTTCTGGCTTCTTCCTCATTGGCCTTGTCTTCCATTCGTCCCACTTGAGCAAATAATTGAGCAAATGTTCCAAGTGATCAGCGATGAGCAAATAGCAGCAAGACGAATGGGCAGACTGGAGGACTATTTTAGTAATTAACGTCCTCGGCCAATCTGCAATACAGCAATACATCTCCACATCATTCGTCAAGAATAGGCAGCTTTCCAACCCCAATACCCAAAAATTTTGAAACTTTTGCAGCTTAATTGCTCAAACAGGCATGGTTGACTAAGGCTTCATACGACCACTGATGAACGAGCGGGCTATCTAATGAGCTAAAACCTTTGTTTTTGGAGAATACACTCTTCCCATAGTTGAATTTGTGTGAACCCGCGGTAAGTTGCTGGTGTTTGACCCAAGATACGCTCGACAAGTCGTTGTCGGATAGGCTGAAAAAAATTTGCGGTGACTGGATAAAAATCTAGTATTCTGGAGACGGTAATCCTAACTGCAGGTAAATTGACGGTCTAGCTGATAGTAGTTGAAACCACGGGACAGGAGAATTTTTGCAGTAGTTGTAAATAGTGGACACCATGGAATTTTGCACACAGGAAATTTGATTCATCGGACCAGCACGCAGGAAGCAGATGAGTTGTTTATTGGCATACTTTCTACATACATACAATATATACACGGCAGAACATAACAAAGCACAGCAAAATATACGGCAATGATGTTGAGATAGGGGTTCAACCGAGTCCGGTATTCTGAACGATGCCTCATGGCCTCGAATATGCCTCACAAGGTAACCCCTATTTTTCTTCGGCTGACTGAAATTACTCGGAGTCCGAAGATTTCAAGATCGGGTCCGCACCACTGCGGGTGGGCTGGTTCGTCTGTTGTTCTGTGCTAGCTCCGTCTTCCTTTTCGTCTTCTGTATTTGGTTGGTTTATTTCTTCTGCAAAGGTCGGTGGTGGTCTCAGTTTTTAGTCGGTTCACGTGGATCGGGTTGAGGGTCTGTTCATGTAAAGTGACTGGATAGCATATTGTGCGGGCTGGGTGGCTACTTCTACGAAGGGTCCTTGATATTTTTCTCAGCTTCGGATTTGACCAGGCTGGATCGGGTGTTTGGAGACGTCCTTCATGACAAGATCTCCAACCTTGATTTCCTCCGGCTTGACCTTTTGTCGAACTGGATCTTGATTTTGGTCAAAGCTTCTTCCAAGGCTTTCTTCCCGATTTCCCAGCTTTTTCGTACTCGTTGGACGACCTTGTGCTTATAGCACTCTATACCCTCTGTTGGTTCTTGGAACTTTTTCTCCATTAGCGCAACGTCATCGGGCAGGTTTGGGTCTCATCCGTACAGCATGAAAAATGGGGTGTACTGGATCGAGGCGTGTACGGACACTCGGTAGGTGAACAATGCCCACGGTAACTTTTCGTCCCAGCTGGTAATTCTTTACGTAGGCCATGATAACTTCGTAAGTCTGTGAGCACTCCTACCCTTGCACTTATAGCCGTATCTGAATTTCTTGATCCGAATAAAAGCCTTAAAGTTGAAATGATTCCCCTTGTCATCAAACCCTTTTCGCAAACCTCCATATGTGAGCAAGTCACCTTCCCAACGTCTGCCCATTAGCTGATTGAGATATCAAGAGCATTTTCCCTCTCTGCCAATGCAACATCACACATTGAAGACTCAGACTGAAATATGTTATTATAAATAGACATGTAGACCTATGCATCCCCTCTGCGTCCTTTGCCAGTCGCCAAACATCTCTCCACTCCATCAGCCATTCCTCCCCTGGGTGCATCAGCAGCGACTCCCTTCTTCAATATTCATAAAGATCCGATCGCCTCCCTCTTTTTCATCCATAAAAGAACACATCTCGCAAATCTAGTCCGCGAGATCGGCCCTTCCTACCTTCTTTCTCTCAAGAAAAATTTTTTGCCCAGCGGGCTCCTTGAATTTGCCATTTCTCCAAGTCACCCACCCACATTCATCCTCATCCTCCTTTGTCCTCTTGAACAAGAAATTTTTCTTGAACGAGTTCCGCTTCCTGTGCCCGTATGAAACCCCTCTCTCCCTCAATTCTTGACTCCCCGCTCCGCCCCACTGTTCCAGCACCCCGTCTCATCCACCCCCCCCCCCCCCCAACCACCAAAACAAAAAAGAAAAAACCCCAAAAACAAAACAAACCAAAAAAAAAAACCAAAACAAAAACACCAAACAACCCCCACAACCAAAACCCACCCCACTCACCCCCCCCACCTAACCCCTTCCTCACACCCCCCAAAAAAAAAAAAAAAAAAAAAAAAAAAAAAAAAAAAAAAAAAAAAAAAAAAAAAAAAAAAAAAAAAAAAAAAAAAAACAAAAAAAAAAAAAAAAAAACACACCAAAAACCACCTCCCCCCCACCCCTAACCACAACACACACCCTCCACCCAACCCACCCACACACAACCCAAAACAAACCAACATAAACAACACACACCCCCCCCCCCCCCCCACACAAAACCCAACCAACAAAACCAAAAAAAAAACCACAAAAAAAAAAAAAAAAAAAAAAAAAAAAAAAAAAAAAAAAAAAAAAAAAAAAAAAAAAAAAAAAAAAAAAAAAAAAAAAAAAAAAAAAACAAAAGAAAAAAACCATGTACGCAGAAAGACAACAGGGACAATATAGAGAACACGATGGGGGCGCAGCCTACCCACCCGACAGAAGAATACGAACTGACCGACCACCTGATCGTATCGAAGGAATATTAGCTACAGAACCCGAGGGACTCGCACGGAAGTACACTAGCAAAATAGATTGAGTGTGTTGCACTTGGTGATGCAACTTGAGTTATGTGTACTTCGTCATATTTGACAATCTTACCCATCGGAAGTTCACCATGGTGACGGACCATGAAGCCCTGACCTTCCTATTTCGGGCCAACAACAAAACCCTAGCCAAAAGTCGTTTGGCAAAGTGGTCCCTAGCCATGCAACAATTCGACTACGAGATAGCCTACCGGAAGGGACGGGAGAACAACATAGCCGATGCCCTTATGCGGAACCCTTTAGTGGGGGAAACTACGCTGGAACCGCTGGAAGCACCGAAAAACAAGAAGCGGGGAAAAGGGGCCAAAAGG
This sequence comes from Trissonchulus sp. WLG1_4, assembly GCA_030248245.1. Taxonomy (NCBI): domain Eukaryota; kingdom Metazoa; phylum Nematoda; class Enoplea; order Enoplida; family Ironidae; genus Trissonchulus; species Trissonchulus sp. WLG1_4. The sequence continues at coordinate 23,763 of JASANF010003058.1, read as the reverse complement.
CACCGAAACGGGTCAGCCCAACCCGGAATGAGACCGTCGAGAACTCAGACAGTGGGACAGGAGTCACAGAATCTGAGGGAGACGAGTTTCATACGGGCCCAACAACTACGGAGAAACAGCCGGCAACTCAACTCAAAGACGAAATTTTCTTCGTGCCGGAAGAGGACAAAGAGGAAAGGATCAAATGTAACCGCCGAAACGAATCGTGACCATCCTAAACGTCCCGGACGAGAAATGGCACCAAGAACTGCTCAAAGACCCGCTGGCAAAAACCATGGTCGATTACTTCGAGAACAAAGAAGAGCCTACAGACCAGAACCGGCGCACCTTCATCAGATCCCTCGCGGACTACGATTACGACCAAGGAATGCTGTACCGTTGTTACGTGGATAGTAACAACAAAAGACGCCAAGAGGCCCATCGGACTCTTTACGTGCCGGAACGCTATCGGAAAGAAGTCCTGAAGTCAGCTCATGATGCACCCAAAGGCGGAGGACACATGGCCTACAAAAAGGTCATGTACCAACTGAAAACCAGATACTTCTGGCCGACCATGGCAAAGGACGCAGAGGACTGCATACGGTCCTACACTGTCTGCAACCGCTTTGCACCCGTGATCCGGAATCCGATGCAGCTGTTTCCACCGGTCTCGACTACATTTCAACGTGTAGCTATGGATGTCTGCCACTTTCCACTGAGCAGCCGAGGGAACAAATGCGTCTTGGTCATCGTGGATCACCTCAACAAATGGGCAGACGCTTGGCCAATGCGGAACAAAATGGCTGACACTATTGCTCACCACTACTTGGAAGGTTTTGTAGCCCGACATGGAGTACCACAGGAGGTTCTGACTGACCAAGGGCCCAACTGCATTTCCAACTTGATGAAGGCCATTTATTAGATCTGCGGATCACAGAAATTCCAGACTACGGCCTACCATCCACAGTGCAACGGCGTAGCGGAGTGCCTCAACAAGACTCTACGGAAGTTCATCATGGCCTACGTCAACGAGAAATATACCAGCTGGGACGAAAAGTTACCGTGGGCATTGTTCACCTACCGAGTGTCCGTACACGCCTCGATCCAGTACACCCCATTTTTCATGCTGTACGGATGAGACCCAAACCTGCCCGATGACGTTGCGCTAATGGAGAAAAAGTTCCAAGAACCAACAGAGGGTATAGAGTGCTATAAGCACAAGGTCGTCCAACGAGTACGAAAAAGCTGGGAAATCGGGAAGAAAGCCTTGGAAGAAGCTTTGACCAAAATCAAGATCCAGTACGACAAAAAGGTCAAGCCGGAGGAAATCAAGGTTGGAGATCTTGTCATGAAGGACGTCTCCAAACACCCGATCCAGCCTGGTCAAAGTCCGAAGCTGAGAAAAAAGTATCAAGGACCCTTCGTGGGAGTGGAGAAATGCAGCCCGCACAATATGCGTATCCAGTCACTTTACATGAACGAGATCCTCAACCCGATCCACGTGAACCGACTAAAGAAACTGAGACCACCACCGACCTTTGCAGAAGAAATAAACCAACCAAATACAGAAGACGAAAAGGAAGACGGAGCTAGCACAGAACAACAGACGAACCAGCCCACCCGCAGTGGTGCGGACCCGATCTTGAAATCTTCGGACTCCGAGTAATTTCAGTCAGCCGAGGAAAAATAGGGGTTACCTTGTGAGGCATATTCGAGGCCATGAGGCATCGTTCAGAATACCGGACTCGGTTGAACCCCTATCTCAACATCATTGCCGTATATTTTGCTGTGCTTTGTTATGTTCTGCCGTGTATATATTGTATGTATGTAGAAAGTATGCCAATAAACAACTCATCTGCTTCCTGCGTGCTGGTCCGATGAATCAAATTTCCTGTGTGCAAAATTCCATGGTGTCCACTATTTACAACTACTGCAAAAATTCTCCTGTCCCGTGGTTTCAACTACTATCAGCTAGACCGTCAATTTACCTGCAGTTAGGATTACCGTCTCCAGAATACTAGATTTTTATCCAGTCACCGCAAATTTTTTTCAGCCTATCCGACAACGACTTGTCGAGCGTATCTTGGGTCCAACACCAGCAACTTACCGCGGGTTCACACAAATTCAACTATGGGGAAGAGTGTATTCGTCCAAAAACAAAGGTTTTAGCTCATTAGATAGCCCGCTCGTTCATCAGTGGTCGTATGAAGCCTTAGTCAACCATGCCTGTTTGAGCAATTAAGCTGCAAAAGTTTCAAAATTTTTGGGTATTGGGGTTGGAAAGCTGCCTATACTTGACGAATGATGTGGAGATGTATTGCTGTATTGCAGATTGGCCGAGGACGTTAATTACTAAATAGTCCTCCAGTCTGCCCATTCGTCTTGCTGCTATTTGCTCATCGCTGATCACTTGGAACATTTGCTCAATTATTTGCTCAAGTGGGACGAATGGAAGACAAGGCCAATGAGGAAGAAGCCAGAACCGGCCAGGGCCTTGAAACCGAAGGAAGTGGCGGGCATCATCAACTTCCAAGCCCCACTCACTGCGGACGCTCCCCCATCCCCGGAAATGAGTACGGTGGACCCCTGAACCGACCGTCAACGTTGAAGGTATCATTGACGCGGTCGGAGCCAAATTTCAGAAGCGTGACGGTGATTGGAACCAACGCTGGTGGGATCGCGGCAGCGGCGTTGTCCACCTCGGCCAAGAAGCAGAGGATAAAACAGCTACCAAAGCTACACCACAGCGGGAAGACTCAAGTAACGGAGAAGACGGGATCCCAAGACTCCTGGGAAATCAAAGAAGAAGTCGAATTATCATCAGGTAACGAGTCCATGGACTCCGAAACTGCAGGAGACAGACTTGCTGCAGGCATGGAAGAGGAGTTGGCGGAGATGAACGGGGTCACGAGACACCAAAAATCTCTGTCTAATCCGAACCAGCCCAGCACCAGCACTCAGGAAGAAACCATGGATCAGTTCCTGGAACGGTTAGTGGACCAACCAGTACCACTACCGGAAACCAGTTCAACCTCACCGGAAAAAGACGCAGGGGAAGACCAGCAAGGTCGTCGGCACTGTTACACTATCTAGCAGGTTCAGAACCTGCAGGCAACCCTACCGGTGAGTTCGGGAAAGATCCACATTCTGGACGAGATCACGGAGCTCATGGACGCTACCGACAGAACGCGAGCCAGAAAAAGGCCGCCAGATCCCCCAAAACCGATGTCAGGAGGATTTAATTGGTGGTTCCTACGGATAGCCAGAGAAAACTATCGGCTCCTGTCTAAGGCCAAGCCGATCTACCCGACCTGCTCACGCAGGCCCAGTGCCAGGTACGTTGAGCGTGACTTTGCCAACCAGATGGCCCGTGGCAAAATGACGCCATTCTATACTGCCAGTTATTTCAAACAGTTCATCGAAGACCCGGAAATCAACGAAGACCCGGAGTCAACGAACTGGTGGCCAGGTGCATTGGCAACTACAAACAGTACGCCAAGGCCTACGAGATTACGGTCATCGCCAGCCTAACAGAACTGGTGGGCCGCCTGGCGGACATCAATGAAATGATCTCCGGGGACAGCTATGTCCTTATGGACACCGAGTATTACCCCGGTAAAGCCTTTGGCCTAGCCCAGGACCAAATGGTTTCGGTTCAGCAATTGGCTGGCCCTGTATCGCACACTGATCCGGTGCCCAAACACCGCTTCGTCACTCTGGTCGAAGTGATTCTGGCCACACTGACTGACTACGGACCCTTCATGGAGTTCCTGTACCACCTCGCGCACCCGAAAAATGGTGTGTATTTCCTTGGAATCGGGGTGCAGAATGACAACCTCAGGTGGGCAAAAATCATGGGCGATGGACACTTCTGCATCAACTTCATTGAAATGTCCGAACTCTGGCGTACCATTGGAGCGCTCATGGTCGTCGAAAATATCACGCCCGCGGACCCAGACTTGCCAACTCACCCCGCTGAAGACTGCCTGGGGTACTACGACCAGAACGTTGGGATGGACCTAATGTGCAAGGCCAGGTTGGTTCCAAGCCCCAAAAACACTGCACTGGACACCAGACCCGACGAGAACCTGAAAGAGGTTATAAAGGGCCGAAGCAACATCCCACTATCCAAATGGGGACAACAGCCCATCACCACCCTGGACATCTTTGCCTACGGCTGTCAAGCCCTGCTAGCCCTGGAATACCTGTTTATCAAGATGGTCCAGTTTGTGCCGACTCGTGAAAAGCTCTATGAAGCCGTCACCATGACAGGTCTGCTGGCAAGCACGACCAGCCGAGCCACGAGTATTGACACGGCACTCAAGTTGTCAGGCAAGTTCTACGGACCAATGCAGGATTGCCGCATTTACACCGCTGTGAACCGTTTACCCATGGGTTCAATAAACACGAAACTGGACCATGCCCAACAGGCAGTGGAGAAGAAACACCGACAAAACCCACGACGATGGGGTTGCAACTTCGTCCTGTCCCAGAAATTCAAATACCAGGACAAAGTCACCGAAATAAAATCACGGACGGTTTGGAATTTCCAAGACCGGATCGACCAAAAGTCAACCGCGAAGACTTCGAAATGCGGTATGAAGAGAAGTTTGGCCAACCAAGGGCTGAAGTCCGCAATTTCGTCAATCGGCAACCGGGGATTCGTAAGGCCAGAAATTTCCCAAGGGAGCGGGATGACTCGCCCTCAGAAAAATCGGACGGTGAATACAAAAAACCGGATCCGGAACACTATCAATACCGGCCTGAGAATGACGAAATCTACCAGAAGTACAAACAGAAGCTGGAGCGAGGAGAGGCAGTGCCAGCGTACGAAGACATGTGCAAGGAAGGCTCTGCACATGACGACAAAACCTTCATCGGAGACGACTACGGGGAGCTCTATCGTCAAATGCAGGACATGTACGAGGCGTACTGGACGCTCCTGCAACGCTACCACTCGAATATGCCTCAGAAACGACCAATGGCATCGGGGCAACCATTGCCACCAACACCGGCAAAGGTCACCAAAACAAAGGCGCCAAGACTCAGCATGGCTAGCCTTGATCAAGCTCCCGATGACCAAACAGAAGCGACCTCGCGGAAGGTTACGCTACCACCCAGAGCTCTTAGTAGTGACGGAAGCTGACAAGGGAAGGGAAGGTAACAAGGGTCGAATGCTGGTCTATGCTTCCAACAGCTTGAAGTTTCCCAAACAGCAAGAAGCCCCTCACCTGCCGAAATTCGACTTCTACATCGGCAATAAGCACCTGGGTACATTTTACGGGTACATAGTCACTGCCCCAGTCACCTCCCGAGCGACTAAGCATAAGCCCATGCCCAGTTTGTCGCCTGCCAAATGGTCGAAGGGAAACAGAGACTCGTGGTGCGAAGTCAATTCGAACTGGGACTGCCTGACACGCAGTATTACCGCCACGTGTATGCACCGACTCATGATCCAAACACTATTGTCTATGGGGTCAGTATCATAATCCCGTACACACCATTGGCTGAGCAGTCCATCCAAACGGTGGCACCGCAGCTGTGCGTAGCTCCTGATGAAGAAAAAATCAAGGAGCTCAGAAAAATGGCAAAATAACTGCACATACAACACCAACGAGACGCAGCGTTGAGAACCGCCCGAAGGCATCAACTGCTGGAACAAGAACTGGAAAAGTTCGAAGGAGCCAAGGGGCGACAGACCTATAACACCTACCAGGAAACCCTGGCAAAGAAGAACCTGGAGGTCCAACTAGAACCGGAAGGGTTGGCAGTGGACAATGAGGACACTATCACCCTACTGTCCAATTCGGAGGTTCAGCGAGTGGTTGAGTGGGAAGCCGAGAGACAGGCTGTTGGAACTTAGTGGGGTAGAGGCATGAGCCACCCCCAGGACGAAGGAACGACGGTCGTCTCGGCCCAAGCTGGACAAAAGAGACAAGCAGGAAAGGATAGAGCTAGTGCGCAGAGCTCAATTCCGACTACTGTTAAACCACTGCATCCACTTGCTCCTGGATAGGGTTGTTTCAATTATTTCATTTAATCATTGAAACCCACTTTCAATTTCAATTTCAATATCAATTATTAATTGATATTGAAATTGAAAATAATTCGCCTGAAAATTGATAATGGTATTGAAATTGAAAATAATTTGGTCAAAAATTAATAATGGTATTGAAATTGAAAATATTTTAATTGAAATTGAAATTGAAACTATACTTTCAATTTCAGTATCAATTATGCTGGGCTGGTTGGCTTCACAGCATGTCTGATGCTGGAACGAAGTCTTGTCTGTATGCCTTTTTGTGCATGTAGCATGTGTCGGTGAACAGCCATGATTGAAACGTAATTGATATTGAAATTGTCTAATTTCAATTATATCATACCTGTCTTGAAAAAACAGTGCAATAACTAACGTCTATAACTAAGTGCACGCTGCTAGATTCACAGCGTGCATAAGTTATTGCACTGCTGTAGGCGTGCATGTCAGTTATTGACTTATCGCACTGTTTATTTCAAAACAGATATAATATAAGTATGTAGCACGCACTCAGCAACTATTCGCACTAACACGTGAAGCCCGCGTGCATAAACTCGTGCGCTGGGCGCACTCGTTCATGCACTTGGCGCTTCACGTTACAGTGCGTTTAAATTACTGAGTGCACGCTACATCGTTCTATAACTTACACTTATTATTTTCAATTGAGCGTACGTCTCTTTTTTATCAGCTTGAACTTTTGTTATTGTAGGGGCAAAGAGCCATTTATGAGCAAGTCGCAATTATGAATAACTGAATGTTTGATTGGCTAGATCTCGGGCCACGTGACACATTGACGTATGAAAAGCGTATCAAAATGAAGTTTGATGTTTGGGCAACCAATGACAAAAATAATGTTTCGATCACGCTTACGTATCCAGAACAATTTTGGATCAGGTGCATCCAATCAAAATTTCCCAAAAACTTTATCGTACGAAGGCCGACGAGAGGATGAAGACTCCTATTGCAAACACAAAAAGAGTCACTACAAAAAACGAAAGGCGTCAACTGAGCGACCGGACCGTGGCCTACGATGCTACGATGGAGGTCCTCAAAGACGATCGGACGCTCATCAACACCGTGAACGTGACGACTCTCAAGAGCGACGACGACGAAGAGATGAAGAAGATAAGAGACGCCGGATGCAGGAAAAGGAAGACAGAGAACGTCGAACCCGAGAGGAGGAACGGGTAGTGTTCTTCCACGGACCTCTAGAAACTACCTCTACTAGCCAGTTCTACGAGAGGTACTACGCCAAGTCTCTACCTCGAGTGTCTGAATCGGGAGAAGTAGAATTCAGACGTGAACCTGAGCGGGAATACCGAGACCCGCAGGAACAACATCACCGACGAGTCAGCCCGACTTCTCATGGGTCCTATGGGCACCGAGCCGGGCAATAGCATGAGCCACCTTGAGCTTGGAGCGATAGGTCCAGGGGTCGCGGACGCTCGCGACAAACGCCTCCACCGGAACCCGACCGGCGTGAATATCATAGTGTCGGACGAGGCACCCGTCGACGAAGCTCAATCCGGGACCCGGCACAGCGGGATCCTACTGACACGCGGGACGACCGACGTCCAGCGGGACAGGACCCTAAACCGTCGGAGGAGGCGTCCCAACAACAACCACAACAACAAGGAGAGGAGCGACCAATGGAAGTAGAATCTTCCTCGCTGCCTCAATCGGTCATCGAACAACTGTCCGACGTGGAGGTTGAGGAGCACGAACAATGGCCGCCTCGGATGGATGCGCCCACGTAACGACCAGAAGGCGCAAGGCATCTGTTCAGCAAACGACGCCCTTTCGCATCGAGGTCCTACGCCTGGAACGCCCCGAGGCAAATGACCCAGGTCTTCAAAGGGTCATTGGCCCTATCGTCAACACGGCAACCGCCTACGTGCCCTACCGTGACATGCCCGTGGCGCAACAGCGTGAAGTGACTCACGCAATCGTCACTCGCTCTACTCGCGCTACTCGCCTTACTCGTTCGACTCGTGCGCAAACGCAAGCCGTTCAGTCGCTAGGCCGTAGCCAGCGAACTGTCACCTATTGCGCGAAAAGACGCTAATTTGTCAACTAACTATGCCAAAGACAATGAAGGTCAACATGTAAATAAAATTTTATTTTTGTGTAACTGTCGTATAATGTATAATGTTTGGGTATTTTTGCGTCATTTTTCTTCATTTTTCTTCATTTTTCATATTTTTCTTCTTTTTTCAAAAAAAGGCATATAACCTAAAACACAAAAACATATTATAATCATACAAAACCCAAAAATATTTTTTATTTTTCATTTTGTTAATTGTTCGGCTGTGTATGTCATGTCTGTCATAGTATGTCACTTACCTCGTGCTCTTGTTCATAATACTGGTATTTGCGGTACTTGTGTCTTGTATGTATGTATGTATGCCTTTAATTGCCTATGTTTTAATTTTTGTGTGTTTTCTTGCCTTGTTGTAATTACTTGTGTTAGTATAATTTGTGATTGGTTATTTGTGATTTTTGTAGTGTATATACTGTATGTATAACATGTGCGAACGCCCATGCCACAACAGCCTATGGTGCAGTGCATCGATGGCGGCGTAAGCGAGAGCCAATGAGGCACCGTTGACTTGTCACGCCCAACTGGAGGCCACCCAATGTTGGACCGGCGATCGAGTCCTCAGTGCTCAAACCGCAGCCATCTACCTCTGCTGCCGCGCCCTACCTTCGTAACATTTACTCTGGCGCTAACGCTCAATTTTTGAACGGTGAATTATGTGATATTGCTCAGTCTCGAACTGCTAATGGTGCGTGATATTGCTCAATCGAGAAACTGTCGATCCACCCCTGCCTTTTCTTGCGGCGCTTATGGCGACACCCCATCCCCATACCTCGCAACGCCTGAGGATTACGAACTGTGTGAACTGTATGGACTGTGAACTGTGTACAGACTGTATTTGAACTGTAATTTGTGCCAACTAAAAGAGCCTTATTTTTGCCATATTATTTGAGCTTTCGCGATCGTACTTGTAATACGTGTACACTAATCAATGCCTTGTACATTTGCCAAATTTGTCCAACTAACCTCATTCAATTAGGAATCAACTAACCCACCTCAGCGAGAACTCATCAGTGATTCGTACAGTGATATTGTGTATATTGTATGTTTTGTCGTAATATATTTTGTTTTGGTATATTTTCTTGGGTATAAAATGTGTGGGCAAATTCATAAGTGAGGAGGGGATGCCCTTCCGGGGTTTAAAATTCTTACAATTCTTATCAAAATTCACCCTACTCCTACTCCCAACACCCCACTTGTGTCGGCTTACGGTTTTCTTCCTTCTTGCATAATTGCGCAGGAGCACAATTAAGTGAGGAGGGGAAGATCTGTAAGGCTTCACTTTGGAGAACCTCCCTTACTCCCTATTCACACTTCACTTACCTTTCCACATTTGACAATATGAATTTATGCTCAATGTATTTTAGCATTATATACGTACTTATCATCTCTACTGTGTGTATACGCTTAGTCAGTTTTACTGTCAAGTAGCCTGCAGGATTATGCTCAGTGTGGGTCGGGTTTTTGGTCTGTGCGGTTTCATTATTTAATTGCTCCTGTATTTCCTTACTTGTTCTGTTCATGCCTAAAGGGCCAACCTCGTTTTATTATATTAAATTCTACCAAATTTATGAATTGCGTTCGTGTTCCTTGTTGGGCAGTTTCGGCCTAGCGGCCCTGCCAGTTCAGCTTTACTCTAGTCCTCGGGCAGTATCGGCCTAGAGAGGCCCTGCCAACCCTCAACCCTGCGTTCCGTATGCACCGTAACCAGCCCCACCGCCGCTAGCTACCCCGCATACTCGGGAGGCCTATTCAGGCTTAGCGGGCGGGATTTATTCAGTGATCTGCACCTACTGCGCCTTGTCTGTTTGAGTCTGATGCTTTTAAAAATAGTTTTTGTGCAAAACGCAATAAAGTTGTTTTAATTTTAAGTTGGGAACAATATAAACTGCGTATCATGGGTTTGCAAAACCTTGAAAATTGTCGATGCACTGGCTTATTTGTTGAATTTGCTTGAATGTTGATTAAATCACAAATTTGTCCAATTTTTTCCATTTTATGTACTAGAGATATACACGTCAAAACTTTCATTGTCGCTGTTTCAGTGAATATAGCCCAAATTTTTAATTTCCAAAGCGCCCCCTTGCCACAGTTGGAGTTCCATTTGAACGTTGATTTAAGCCCGGTTTATACGATTTGCTCTCGCCATGTCAACGGGCGGAATGTCAATTACGCTATGTCGATAGCGGAATGTCAATAGCGGAAAGTCTACGTGCTGGAATGTCAAGTCTCGCTACCCCTCACAGTTTAATGGCAACGTGCCGCTATGTCTACGTGGCTCTACGTAACACGTGCCGCCATTTGTATAACAAAAAGTCATGACACGTAATTACGATTACTAACCCTAGGTCGTTTAAGTTCATTTTGCAAGTCTCAGTGTAAGCCACAAACATTTATTATTTCAGTATTTCACTATTTTTTCTTTTTTAAAATCTTTTTCATAAGTTATAACATTTATTATTTCAGTATATTGCATTTTGTATGTATCAGTGTTTGTGGATTTTGAATAAAAATTTTTAGACAGTCAATAAGTTTTCTTTCATACATGCATGACGGGGGGACCCCCCAAAATCGAGGGACCGGGGGGGAGGGTCCCCAAAATTCGGGCAAAATTTAGTAAAAATGGCACTTTTTGGGAAAATTTCAAAAACTTCCAAATTTTAGGCTATTTTTGGTCGATCAGGGGGGGGGAGGGTCCCCAAAATTTGGCCGGAGAGGCCCCCCAAAATTTTGACCCCGTTACATGTATGTATTCTTTCGATCCTACAGAAAGTAGTTATTTATTGACTGCTACTAAACTTTCATCACCATTCATTCAAACATTCATTAACATTGGCAAGGTTCACGTTGCTGAATTCGACATAGCACGAGTTGACATTCCGCTACATTGACATAGCGCAATGTACATAGCGCCAGTTGTAATAGAGGAATTAGACATAGTAGCACGTATACATTCATGCACGTTGACATTCCGCAACCATACCGTTTATACTTCGTCCTTCTGTGCTTTCTTCTTAGCACTTTAGTGTCTAAGCACTTAAATGCTTTAGCACATGTGCTTTGCCGGTTCATACTTTGTGTTTTGTGCCTTGTGCTTTCAGAATTGTGCTTTCCGGTTTATACTTCGCGCTTTAGAGCTTTAGTGCTTTGGCTTTTTCTTCAGTGCTTTCGAGGCTTATTCGTGCTTTAGTGCTTTAGCACAATTGTGCCTTAGCCCTTATGCTTTTTCGGTTCATACTTTGTGCCTGGTGTTTTAGTGCTTAGTATTTGGTTATAACAGAAATGTGTCCTTTTGAGTAGCTTAGGACGTGCTTGGAAAACTTGGGCAATGTTCATGTTTTATAAGTATGCTTTAGTGCTTAGGCAAGCATAATTAAGTGCGAATTTTTATCGGACATTAGGTTTTTTGTATCTTATATAAATACAAGGTATTTAAACATTTTGTGTTTTTTTTATAATACTAATAATGAAAATTTTGGAGGGGCCTTTTCGCCAAATTTTGGGAGACCTTCCCCTCCGATCGACTAAAGCTACCTAAAACTTTAAAAAATTTACAAGAGTGTTTTCAATTTCTCCATAATTTTAGGGTATTTTTTTGGACGAATTAAAAATATTGCATAAAACATTAACAAAAAATTATCCAACAAGAAGTAAAATAAAAACCGTGACTTTGTGCTTGCGCTTTTGTTTTTTCGCGGCCCCCTCAGGGGCCGCGTATATACTATATTCAGATTTTCATTCTCCTACGTTATTTCGGGTAGGTCAATTTTCTAGTGTTAATTATTAACACTAGAAAGGCAGGTACCTCCCGTGTTGTCTCTACCTATGCATCTACCTAACTTGAGAGTTGGCTTTTCAGCCATGACGCAATTCTCGCATCGAACTGCAAAACTGAAAGCGCCGGAGTGGGATCGAACCACTAACATTCCGATTCTCAATCCAAAGCTCAACCAACTAAGCCAACCGGTCGCTGATAACTCTGCATGTATAAAACAACAAACTTTGTGGGGCTAATCAGCAGAGCAACTGTATCAGCAGAACTACTCTTTTTTACGCGCAACCCTATATTTAGAATTTTTTACGATCTTTGTTATGATTACCGATTTTTGTTACCGTACTTTGTTACTGATGGCAAAACTGAAAATAAGCTCTTTATTACTTAATCAATAATTTTTTCTGAAGCTGTTTTTGCTTCTTCTAAGTTTCGAAGTTCGATTAAACAGAATTCTTCGTCTACACTAAGGTAACGGTACTACCTAATGCATGAACCCATAATGCATGAACGGTTACGGTGTACTTAAGTCTTATGTATCACTAGTGCATATTATCTAAAGTTTTCACAAAAGATGTTGTGGCTCGTTAGTCTACTGGTATGATTCTCGCTTCGAGTGCGAGAGGTCCTGGGGTCGATTCTGGACGAGCACAATTTTTTATTTTTTATCAAGCATTTGTGAAAAAAAGTTTAATCTTTCTTCCAAGGAACTTGCAAGTATTTTTGAAATTTATTTAGGTAATGATTTTTCAAACTGTTTATCATGATGTTAAACATTGACCAATATTCTTTTTTTATTGAAAGTGGATATTTTAGACAAAAAACCGTCCTATGGCCCGTTTTCTTGTTGTTTTCGAACCGAATTTGTATTGTAAAAAAGCATAAGTAACAAATTTACAGCACGTAGTTCTTTAATTCAAGACCCCTTAACGTAAGGCCACCTTTACCAGCAAGGCTTAGGAGAAACTGGCGTTATTTTAATAGTGCTCTTGACTTTTAATATTAATATTAATATAAATAGAAGACCCCAAAATTTCTTAATATAAATATTAATATTAATAGAAGCGCGATTTTATTTTAATTTTAATATTAATATAAATAGCCAGTCAAATTTTTTTTAATATTAATATTAATATAAATAGTGTTTCTGATTTTATTTTTAATATTAATATAAATAGAAGCTTAAAATCTTTTTAATATTAATTTTAATATTAATACAAGACTAGTGCGTCTAGTTTAGACTAGTTCGACAACTTAAATTCCTGCGCATCTGAATACGTGAAAATTTGTTGATTTTTTAAAAAAGTTGGTTTAAATTGAAATGTATTAAAAAGATTTGATCCAACATGGGCTGATTTTAGTTAGTCACGAAGGGTTAAGTTTAAAAGACCTCTAGCGGACGATAGGAATGACGTACAAACATGACACTGACATCAATCGTCTTGATTTAAGGAGCGCTTTAAAATGAGGGGTCACATGACCCTGTCACGTGAGCGTACCCTGAGATATTTATTTCGGGATAGTCTGAGGTGCCAGGTGGTCATGTGACCCCTCTTTCGAAAGCCCTGCACGCCAGCAATCCAATGATGCTGTTCTTGTGTCCGTCCGAGTTCCTAAAGGCCAGTTATGGCGCCTTTAAGGATATAAGAAAAAGAACATTTTTCGTAATGTAGTAATTACGATTTAATTATGATAACAGTGTTCTATGGGGTGAATTCCTTTAAAGTCCCATAACTTTTGTTATGCGGGTCGTAGCGACTTGGGAGTTTCATTATTCGATTGGTGGGATAAAGCGCTTTCGATTGATGGGTCACATGACCCCCTTACTAAAAGGTGACGGTAGTCTTGACCTTGGCGCCCGGACAAAAACCGCTGTAATCAGCCCCAGACACTTTTTATCAAAAAATTACACCTTGTGCCACGCTTCCCACAGGTTGTACTACATTTTTGAGAAGTATTGAGAAGTATGATGAAGAATCTGTCATTATCATTATTTTTAGTATAGTTCATACAAGTTTAGTGCGTCTAGTTTAGACTAGTTTTACAACTAAAAGTCCAGCGCATCTGAATATGTTAAAATTTGTTGAATTCAAAAAATGGTTCAAATTGAAATGTAAAAATGTTCAAATTTTAATGTAAAGAGATCTGATCCAACATGGGCTGATTTTGAATAGTCACAAAGGTTGGATTTTAAAAGGCCCATAGTAGACAATAGGAATGACGGACAACCATGAAATTGACATCAATCGCTTAGATTTAAGGAGCGCTTTAAAATAAGGGGTCACATGACCTTGTCACGTGAGCGTACCCTGAGATATTTATTTCGGCGTAATCTTAAGTGCCATGTGGTCATGTGACCCCTCTTTTGAAAGCCCTTCTCGCCAGCAATCCAATGATACCATTCTTGTGTCCGTCCGAGTTCCTAAAGGCCAGTTATGGCGCCTTTAAGGATGTGAGAAAAAGAACACTTTTCGTAATGTAGTAATTACGATTTAATTATGATAACAGTGTTCTATGGGGTGAATTCCTTTAAAGTCCCATAACGTTTGTTATGCGGGTCGTAGCGACTTGGGAGTTTCATTATTCGATTGGTGAGATGAAGCGCTTTCGATTGATGGGTCACATGATCCCCTTACTAAAAATTGACGTTAGTCTTGACCTTGGCGCCCGGACAAAAACCGCTGTAATCAGCCCCAGACACTTTTTATCAAAAAATTCTGCCTTGTGCCACGCTTACAACAGGTTGTACTACATTTTTGAGAAGTATTGAGAAGTATGATGAAGAATCTGTCATTATCATTATTTTTAGTATAGTTCATATTATGTAAATATTATGTAATTATGTAAATATTATGTAATAAATATGAATTTAATTTTCACGCTAAGGGTCTATAAAACATAGAAAACACACACTTTCCATTGAGCATACAAGTAAGATTGCATGTTATTGACAAAATGACAGCCTAAGCGACTACCGATTCAAGCACTATTAAAAATACTATTAAAAATAACAGCTATTTTTAATATTAATAGTGCCAAAAACTTTTAATATTAATATTAATATAAATAGTGTACCCTATTTATTTTTAATTTTAATATTAATATAAATAGCCGCCCTAATTTATTTTTAATTAAATATTAATATAAATAGAGCGGCTCAATTTTTTTTAATATTAATATTAATAAAATAATTAATATTAAAAGTACTTTTAATAACGACTTTTAATATTAATATTAATTATTAAAATAACGGTAGGAGAAACTCAGCAGTAAATGTGTGCGGAAATTAGGATTGAGAAGCACTTATCCACAAATAATGGCCGCATTTAATATTTCCTCTGGAATATTGACACTCAATCCTCACATGGTAACCTCTTTTCACTCAGCAGAAGAGCTTGTTTCAAGTATGAACTGATTGTGCTAAGCACAAAAGCACTAAGCACAATCAAAGCACTAAAGCGCCAAACATCAACACCAAAAGAAAAACTTTAAGGGTGAATTTCACAAAGGTGGTTTTACTAAACCATGGTTTTACGTACGTTTTTATATGATTTGCACATAATTTCATTACGAAATATCTCCTGATTCGTTACGAATTTCGTGGATTTTCCTAAACCATGGTTTTAGCGTGGTTGAAATTTGAAACCTGCTACGCAGCAGGTCTCTGTTTTGCTGAAATTTCAGCTGGGCTAAAACCATGGTTTAAGAAAATCTAACAAATTCGTAACGAATCAGGACATATTTCGTAATGAAATTATGTGCAAATCATATAAAAACGTACGTAAAACCATGGTTTAGTAAAACCACCTTTGTGAAATCCACCCTATTTTTATGTCACAGCACACTGAGAAAGTCACTAAAGCACAACCAAAAAAGCACACGGCGAAAGCACGAATTTTGTCCTTGGACACAAAAGTACCAAAACTGTCCGAAAGCAGACGTGCTTTAGCACTAAGGTGCTAAGCGTTAAAGCATAAAGTACAAACCGGGCGTTAGGCTTTTAATCAAAAGCAATCACAGCTTTTGTATTTATTTATTAAGTTTGATTGCTCTTACAAAGTCCTGAATAAAGTAAAATGTCAAGTTTTAGAAAAACTGACATGAAACCATTTTTTGTCTGTTTAAATTATAATTTTTGATGTAAAGTGTCATTATTTCTAGTTCACTTGTGCAAATTTTTCTGTCATGAAATGTAAAATGCCTTATAATTATTAAATAAATACAGAACAACTGCTATGTAAACAACTAAGCCTAATTCAGACTTTATTGTAATAATTTATAGAGATCTGAGCTACAGTTATATTTTAGCGTAGTAGACGGTACGCTGCTAGCTGGCTAAGTTTGTTCCTAAGAGCTTGTACAAAACCAAATCTTCAGAAGTCTTTCTTTCAAGTGATTGGCTTGACACTGGTGCTACTTTCTCAAGTTTCAAGCAGCTAGCGCTAACAGTAACAAAATACAGAGTTGACCAATTGCAACGTAATTGTTAACTGATCTGTTCCTGAGTTTTTTCAATATGACATCAAAAATACCTCAGCCTAAAAAAATTAACTAAAGGCCTATTCACACTAGGGCGCATTGCATGGCCAATTGCATGGCGCACGCCATGGTGCACGCCATGGAGCATGAGCGGGCGCATGAGCGGGCGCATCCTATAATTATAATTTTCAAACTGCCTGCTGTAATATTTCTAACAAAATGCAGAAGGCAGTGTGTGTGTGTGCCCGCTCATGCCCCAGGGCGTGCGCAATGGCGTGCGGCATGGCGTCAACCATGGAGCAAAATGCTTGAAAATCGTGTGAAAAGGCTTGAGCGGTTGGTGAGCGCGAAACACGTTGCATTAATTGTAATTGTCGTTAGTTGATGTATTGTGCTCAGCCGATGCAACCAGAACAATCAAAATAGGTGAAAAGTAGAAAGTAGCAGAAACGTAACAGATTTTGACTTAGCTCGTTCTTTGTATGATTTACAGTTTAACGAGATTTTAATTTTTAAGCCTGAATGTTTAGTGTGTTCATTTTAACTAGAGGTCGGCCGCTAAGCCAAGTGACTGCTCCGGGCCGGCCCGGGGCCGCAGCCATTTTCACCGGGCCCGCCACCGGCCCCGGGGCGCGTGGCAGCGGGCCGGGGCCGGCCCGGGGCCGTTGCAGTCGGCCCGGGCCGGCTCGGTCGGCCCGGTCAGCCCCAGCCGGCCCACTGTTCGCCGGGAATCGGCCCGGGACCGGCCCGGTCGGCCCGGTGGGCCCTGGTTGGCTTGATCAGTAATAAAGACTGCTAAAGTCCAAGAACGACTGCAGCACACTAATAATTTACTTACAACTGTAACTTTTTGCGGCTATTCTATAGCACGTGCGACGTGAACAGTTGGCCTTAGTTTAAAGTCAGCCAAAAGCCACGTCTATAGTACGTGCACAGTTGGACTTTACTACGAAATAGGCAAATACCATCTTCTATAGTTCAATATTTAAGAAAACTTGTCGGTTTTCAACACGAAAGCCATCTCAATGCATCGTTTTTATGTGTCAGCGGTGGCAAAGAGACAGCTTTTTTGTTTTCTAATCTTAATTAATACATAGAAAATACAAACAACATTACAAAGGATAATAGTAACAAATTTCGGCGATAAAGTCTATAAAAGGAGTTTGACTGTGGAGCCCTTGCCACCAACTCGACCAAGTTAGCAGAGAGCATTATTCTGAGCACAGCTGTAGATTCACCGATACAGTGTAGAATGAATCAATGAATAGCAAATGCCGAACGGAAAGCAAAAAAACTGAAACTTGTATCAGTTTTGTTGTAGCTGGGGTGCACCCCACCAAATAAATCAATATATAAACTTAAGTATCCGCTTAGGCTTTTACAAAAAGCTTCAACTGCATTGTTGCAGTGCACTTAAGTTAACTTATAAATTTAAGCCTGAGATACATAAGTATAGTCTACCCACGGTTGGTTTTAGTTCCCATTCACAGCACTTGCTTTTAAATACATTTATATTAAACTGCAGGCAAAGCTCGCTAGTTGCCGTGAAGACCAGTTGCTCTACGGGGGTTTGTTTGCGACGTCCATTTAACTTCATTTGATTGGTTCGGGGCTGAAGCTCCACCCCGCGGCCCGGTCGGCCCGGTTGGTCAGGTCGGCCCGGCCGGCCCGGTCGGCCCGGCCGGCCCGGTCGGCCCGGCCGGCCCGGTCGGCCCGGGGCCGGCCCGCTGCCACGCGGCCCCGGGCCTGTGGCGGGCCGCGGGCCGCAGTGCAGCCGGGCCGGGCCGGGCCGGGCCGGGGCCGGGCCGTCTGACTGAACGTCGGCCCGGCGCCGGGCCGGCCCTGTCGGCCCGGTCGGCCCGCGGCCCGCCAATGGCCCCGGCCGATTTCTAATTTTAACTCCTACTTCTGGCTGTTAATTAATTTTTTTATGTAATATAGTTTTAATTGTTTGCTGGTTGTTATGTGACAGAAGCGAACATGACAGGAAGCACCCAGGCCAATCAGCGACTCATTTGCAAAACGTGCTCTACTGGCATGACTGAAGCTGCGTTAAACGCAAGACACCGACAGTGAACACTTTTATGCTGAGCGTACCTCGGGGGAAGGGGGGGGCTAAGAACGTGCGCAATGGGTACTTCTTAAAACTACGATAGTGTCATGAACACTGACGAGTTGCCAAAAACTATTGCTGGAGCCGGATCATGGCAAGACGAACTGAGATTGAAGAAACATTTTAACCAAAAACGAAGTGATTGCAAATTGTTTTGATATTGTCTATGCACACTTTCCCAAGAATCAATT
Source organism: Trissonchulus sp. WLG1_4 (assembly GCA_030248245.1). Lineage (NCBI taxonomy): Eukaryota > Metazoa > Nematoda > Enoplea > Enoplida > Ironidae > Trissonchulus > Trissonchulus sp. WLG1_4. The sequence continues at coordinate 5,094 of JASANF010003058.1, read as the reverse complement.
TGAAGACAAATTCCTTTTTTATAAGGACGGGGAAATGAAAAGTGTATACATACCTATGCACGTACCCTGCACCAAAGTTGTACCTAATTTGCATATTATCTTGCGCTTCCTGATGAGTCACGCAGTATAACTTTTGTGCACGCTTAGTTCATTTGCATGTTATTCTACAACTAATCTGCATATCAATCTGCGCTATATAAATGCATACTGTGCATGGATTAACAGTCTGTTTTCGTTTATAGTACACCTTATATTCTTATTGGGTATTGCCTGTTGCCAGCTGTCTTGCCTGCCTTTCCCATAATAATCCCTTTTTCACTGTACTAGTTGTTCATGTTCTTTCTGGCCTACACTCCACAAGTTTTTGATTTTTTCGAACAAAATTTTGTCTTTTGCAAGAAAACGTTCCCTTTTTAGTTTACGGCACTTCGTCCTGTTTGGCAAACTTCTATTTCTTTATTAGTTGTATTCATTTATTTCAAGTATGTATATAAATATTATATTGGTATATATTCGTTCAAATAACCGCATAATGTCACTGCTAGTCCTCAGAAGAAGAGTCTTGGTTCGATTTGCTGCCAGCGCCTGACTCACCAGCGTCTGTTGGTGCATCACTTCCACCTTCAGACACGTTTGCAGGCTGATTCATTCTGTCCTTTGTTGCTCCTGCAGGAATGTTTGTATTTGCACGAAATGAGTTCGGCACGAAAATTTTTTTTGGCACGCTGTCGTTTGTTGGTAAACTTCGTTTCTGTGAAGATTGTGCTTGTGCTTGTGCTTGTGCAAATGCTGAGGCTTGTCGTTTTTGAGAAGATGTTGCGGATGCCTTTTCTCTTCGCTTATTAGCGCCGACATTTGAACTTTCGACAGATTCTTCCCTATTGTTGTCACCTTAAATTAAAAAGGTTTTTTTTTAAACAAAACAAGCATTGTTTTAGCTGATGTTTACAGTGAATAAATGTACTGGAATTTCACCGCTGCTGTCTTAAAAGAAAATCTTTTTTAAATAGTCGTGGTTAACATTTTTACTATGTAAATTAGATATATTTATTTTTGCATGCGAACGACAATGTAACACAAATAATTAGAAACTATCGTTTTGTAGTAAAACATTAAAATCTATATTTTTGGAACTGTGTAGTAAAGTGAAAAAATCATGTACCCTAAAATATGCCACCTTATGCTCTACGCAGCAAATAATTTTTGACCCTTTTAAGATGTTTGTAATAATTCTGTAGCTGAAGGGTAGATTCTGTGTGCCCTCGGAATCTCCTGATTTTATGAGAGAGACTGTTATCCACATTCAATATTTTATGAGTAGTCTGAAGTGTTTGGATAAATTTATGTATGTAGTAGGTAATTATCAGGCTACCCATAGGTAAGTTTAGATGGAAAATTTATGATAGAACATGGGATGATCCATAACTTTTGCAAAGCTTCTGAAACGACTGTGACGATTTGTCAGACTTTCTGGAATCCGTAAGACTTATGTGAAGCTTATGAAACAACCCTTGGTGTAGTTGAATTGCTAAGAACAAAAGAGGAAACTGTCGGCACAACTATTTAGTATCGTGTGCCAAAACGGTATAGATCACCATCCTAATCGTTCAGTGCCAGAACACAGTACTTCGCCGGGCCCTCCGATCTGGTCAAATGCACAGCTGTAACAGCCAATTTATTCCTTCTCAGAACAAGCTCTTCTGCTGAGTAAGGATCTGTTAGATTGTGAGGCCTGAGTGTCAATATTCCAGAGAAAATATTAAACGCGGCCACTTCTTGTGGATGAAATAATTTTAAATCCCGATTTCTGCACACATTTTTTGCTGAGTAGCTCCAAGGTTTTTCAATTAACAATACAAGATGAATTGTATCAGGTTTCGAAGTCAGAAACTTACTGTTCAAACTAAAATAATTCAGAAAAAATGTTAAAAAAGATAGTCTCACCGAGATTCGAACTCGAATAAATGGATCACGAATCCATTGTGCTAACCACTGCACTATGAGACCTCTGGGAAGATTAATTTAGTTGTCTCTCTTTCAAGCAAGGGTAGTTTTGCAAGGCATGTCTTGCTACTTTGCTAGTGATGTCTTACGTTCTTTTACATGACTTTACATGTTCAATTAGGATGCAGAAAATCAATGTTTATTTAAAAAGTTCCTCTAGCCCGATTTGCTCAATTGGTAATGCTGCCTGCATCTACTGAGCATCTGGTCTCGGATCAAGAGGTCGGTGGTTCAATTCCGCCCCAAAGCTGCACATTTTGCCTGCGGTTTTAAAAATTTAAAGACTAAGGGTGGATATCACCAGGGTGGTTTATAAAAACCATGGTTAAAACCACAGCGATAGTTTAAACCTGGTTTAGAAAAAACCCACTTGACCAAACATTTCGTTGTGAAATTGTTCTAAAATGGAGCAATTTCTTACGTAATGTTCTAAAAACCTGGGCTGACTGAGCACGTTTGCCAATTAAATTCTTTAAACCTGGTTTAGAAAAACCATGGTTTAAACAGCTTTTCACCAAATATTTAAAACCATGGTTTTTCAAAACCATAGTTTTAGATGACGAAATTAATAATTATAGGATTTGTCTTTATAAAATAACTAATAAATGAAATAAATGGATAAAAAAGGTGTCAATACTGTTATTGTATACTACAATGACATGGCAAAAAATCTAGTGTGTAAAAATTTGAATTTTGTTAGAGTATAACAAATAAGTTATTCTTACCATACTTAAACTATTTTTACCTAAAACACGCGCTAAGGTAACATTATAGCCGCTCTGCGCACACTTTTTTCAAAATGATGAATCAAGCCCGCGTGCATAAACTCGTGCGCTGCGCGCACTCGTTCATGCACTTGGAGCTTCACGTAACAGTGCGTATAAATCGCTGAGTGCACTCTACATCGTGCTATAACCTACACTTATATCATACCTGTCTTGAAAAAACAGTGCGATTGCACGCTGCTAGATTCACAGCGTGCATCTAAGATATTGACCTATTGCACTGTATATTTCAAGACAGGCATATTATAAGAACGTTATAATACTTTGTAGTGTGCAGTGTGCACTCAGCAACTGTTCGCACTGGCACGTCAAACCAGCGTGCATAAACTCGTGCATTGCGCGCACTCGTTCGTGCACTTGGCACTTCACGTAACAGTGCGTATAAATCGCTGAGCCGCTGAGCGCGCTCTACATCGTGCTATAACTTACACTTATCAAATTACAGTATTTATAAGGCACACAGCTACACACGTCTTTACTATGTTATAAAATCAACATGACAGACGCTGCCGAGACTAGGATCATGTTTGTTCAGTAAAAGCAAAATGTTATCATGCCCTGGTTTGATCGACGTTTACCGCGTTACCTGCAGATTTAATCGCTTACCTCATTTGAAATCAAGATCATTTACTAATTTTCAATTTGAAGTTTATTAAGTAGCCTACAGTCACAAACTTTCAAACAGTGCAATTTCACACACCCTGCTGCTTAGTTGCTTCTAGTCATCATCTAAAACGTATTCTGGGGGATTGAGGTCTTTAATGTAAACATTTTACAATGTCAACATACTTACCATGTGAATAATTCGATATGGATACAAACAAGAAACCAAAAAGGCAAAAACTCATTATTGATGTCATATTGAACTAAACCGATTCAATAATTAAGGTCGTAAATATATTTGCAAAAACGTGATAACGAAATGTTATCGAACCTTCAGTCGGATCAGCTATAAACTGTTTCGGTAACAGATTGTATTCTCTGCAAGTAGGCGTCATGAATTTATTTTAGACTCGGTTTTGGTGGAAAAACGGGCACTAAAGGGGCAAGGTGCTTTGGTAACTTAATTTTTGTTTGTGTTTTACTCTTAAAACTGCTATGACTTGGAAAGTTGGAAGCTTTTTCCAGTGTCGTTATTAGCAATAATGTATCAAACAATTTACTGGCATTCAATGCGAACTAATAACTCCTGAAAGCCAATATTCTACCTTATAGGTATTCGATAAGGCAAGTACCAATCGTTAAAATGGCTAATCACACAGTCAAGTCGGTGTCAGCTATTCGCTGGAGTATCGAGCTGGCATGAATTTTCGAATGGGATGGGAGCGCAAGTTTTCAGTCGAAAAAAGAACGCAACGATAAAAAAACGAAATCCAGAAGCAATAATGTCATAAAAAGCATGTCAGATCAAATGGTTCTGCTTCCAGGAAGGTAAACCCACATGGTAAGGAATAGACATCAAGACGTGGTGACGCACAACAAAGCGTATACACCTTTACTTATATTTCGGATTCCCTGTTGCTTTCATTACCGAAATCACCATTACCCCAAATTCAAGCGGTGGTCTGGTCAGCATTGAGCGAGTTGCAGGAGCTAACAGTCACTCTAAAAGCGGCCAGAGTTTGTAGTTCCGGGGAAGAGGTTTGGACGACCCGAATCCGTTGGCTAGCCCTAACCCCTAACAAAGGTTGGACGGAGAAATGTTGATAAAAACGCCCTGTCAAAACCAGCCCAGGCCCACCCCGATTTCGCGTCCCACAAGAAATCAGTGAGCAGCAAGGAAACCGAGGCAGAATCTTCCTTTCAGTTTCTCATGCTCACACAGGGGTCTAATTTGCGGGGTCTTGTTCTGACAAGTTTGACGGCCAGTGTACCCTTTGAGTACCTAATTTGACCACCCGTTTGCTTCCTTACCCAAGTCGGACGTAAAGTTATCCGTTTCAGCAATAAAAGCGATTTTCGATAATGTTGGCCCAAATTTTGATATTATGATAAAATATTTAATGTCATAAAACTGCCAATAGAAAATCCATTGATTCTTTTAGATACCTTGGCTCCATTTTTGCGTTCCCTTGTAGCAAAATCAAGAATCTTGGGGGTCCCGACTCTCGAGCCTGCCACCTGTACTCTTGCCCATACTCCACTCACAGGCAACTACCCCTTGTGCCTATATACCTACGCACGACTGTAGCATAAGCATAATAAAAAAACGTGATGTGTTACGTTTTATTATTGCTTTTTACCACAGAGAAAGGGCCTTTTTCTAAAATGGACTTAACTGGACTTGACTTAACTGGACTTAATT
>JASANF010003056.1:0-20233 GCA_030248245.1 Trissonchulus sp. WLG1_4 | reverse complement strand
TTATGATGGCCCAGAACAAAAACGCTAGGCTACGTGATAAAACTAAACATACTTGTGTGTGCTTGTGTGTGTGTATCGATGTTCACAACAGTGTATGTGGATGCGTTAATGCACTAGCGTTTGGTATTCGGTTCATCTGTGTGTGTTTGTGTGACTGCGTTTTCAATGCAATTGTATGATCATGCACTGCGTCAAGACAATGCTTATGGATTTCATAATGCATTGGCGCAATTTTATTGTGTATGTGTGTGAGTGTAGTCTTCGAATGCATGTGTATGCTGAATGTAGCGCTATCAGAAGTAAAACTGAATCGTATCAGCACCGCAATTGATAGTGTAATAAACAAAACTTGTAGTAGCGAGGTGGCAAATACAAATGAGGAACCGGACCGCATTAGCACCATAACCGAAAGTGGAATTAGCAACGTTTACAGTACCAACAGTGCTATCACAAGATGGACCGGATCGTATTGTCACCATAATTGGCCGTGTAAGTAGCTAAAGTTATAGTAATGATGCAGCAGTTAGTTACAAATGAACATTGTGACTTTGTGAGCATTTTCTTTTCTCAACTCAGATGCATAAATGTTCGCAAAAATGTTGTGCTTCTCTACTTGAACAATATTTTGATTTTTAACAATCTTGTAGCATTTGGATAAAAATGGTCATTATGCGTTTTCGAAGTCGAACTCTGAGCATTAAAAATTATATTAAAAAATTTCTAACTTTATATTAAAACTAAAAAATTGTTCAACTGCGCAAAGTTTAAGGCAATAATTGTGCAAAGTTTTGTAGAAAATTACCTTACCAGTAATTTGTAATCAAATGCCGAAGAATTGGTTTCGTATTCACACTACCTATATTTGAGTCAGATGCTTCTGAAAAGGGCTTCTTGTGCAATTTTTTTGCACAGAACCCAATAAATTTGTTTAACTTATTACTACGACTAATAAAAATTGCGTATCGTCTCTTTGCAAAACATCGAAAATTGATGCACTGGCTTACTTGCTGATTTTGCGTGAAAGTTGAATAAATTAACTAAATTGTCAACTTTTTTCTAACTTTTTTGCTATGGAGATATGCAAGTCAAAACATCAGAAATAGTATTTTGGGCAACTTTCCTTCAAGAATTATAGGTAGTTTTTGCTGTTTTTAAAAAATATGGCCAAGTCCTTGAATTCCGGGGCGCCCCCTAAACAAAGTGGGTGAGCGCAGGCGTGCCATTGTTACCTACGTTAGTACTGCTTATGTTAGTCCGCTTATGTTCGCTTAAAGAATTGGGCTTGGCGAAACTCCTAGGCGGAAAATAAAACCAACCAGTGCTCCTTGTCCTCCTTCATAATTTTATTCTAAAATGCAGTGTAAACACGTATTGTGTTACCATATGTTTATTACCTTTCAAATATGTTTCCAAGATACTGCACAGTCAACATGTGAAAATTACAAACTGTGTCTAAGAAAAAACTTCGTGACAACTTTTGTGGTTTTATCACGTTTGATTCGGCTATGACTCAAATCCAGCTCTTTGCTCTAAAAAATGGCTTGGCTTTTTTCTGTTTTATGCGCCACACTGCCTCAGGATGTTTTGTAAAGAGTTTTGCAGTTTAGTGAGAGTTTGGGTCTAAGTTTGAATAGAAAATGAGCTCGCAACAGGTTTTTTGTCAAACATGACAAACTACTGTAAAATTTTCACTAATTTCCTTTTGCAGCAAGCTGTTGCTTGTTTCAAATTACTTTCTCAGCAACCGCAAAAACAGCAACTAACTGAACTGAATATTAACAGGCATTTTCTTGTGACACATGCAAAGCAACGGTAAAAGACGTGTAAAACACAGTCCGCACATTAACATTTTAACGCTAGAACTGTGTTAAGATACCAGAATCAAAATTAAAGACCTGTTGGGCTGTGGCCCAACAGGAAAAATATTGTAAAAAGCTGTTTAAAATTCGCATAAGTTTACAATGACATTTTTACTGAAACATTGTGGCTTTTAATTATTTTGAAAACTCTATTTTGCAATAAGTGTAAGTTGGGGTAGTTGAGAAAATATCGACTAAAATATGTAGAAACAGTTGCGTTTAGTTAACCACGGACGACAATAAGTGTCATGGCCAGCCCAAGTATAAATGAACTTTTCGGCGCTTTACGAAAAATTACCACCGATGCTTTTAAGACTTGTGCATTTAATGATCCTTAAACGGCAAATTTGCTGTAGACGGGTAGGAATACTTTTTATACTTCTTTCGACACATAAAACTTTTATAGCTGAGCGTTATGCCAAACGAGAAATCTTAAACGATAAAGTGAACAAACCGATTAAACGAATTGAGACAAATTTGCAGCATTTTGACTAAAAGTATTTATGCTTTTGATTATACCGTATTTCCTCCAATAGAGCCTCAGGGCTTCTAATCAAGGCAGGGGCTTTATTTTTTCGTGAAGATTAAAATGTTGGCTTTATTCAAGACAGGGGCTTTATTTTTCGTAAAGTTTTGAAAAGGGTTAAAATTGAAATGTCAGTTGGAAATTCTGAAAATTTCGGAATCTGTTGAAAACAAGGTCAGAGTTCGAGACCCACAAAAATTTGTGTAGTCACTCAGGCGACTTGAAGGCCTTCAGCGGCAGCTGTCACCCTATAAACAGCGTTCGGTCACCCAATGGCTATCATTACGGGCAGTTCCTGTTCCTGATGACTATCAGGGACTCATGTCACCGTACCACATTTCGTGGTTACCGACCGTTCACCTAAACGCTAAATATGTACCCATAAAGCCCGGTTTATATTTGTCCTTAAGGACACAGAAACAGGGTTAAGGAGAAATTTTAGTCAACTGCTGTAAAAATTGGGCGATTGGTGGCTACTTATTTGCATACGAACTAGTTTCGACTGAAACTTTGTTCGAAAAATTGTGACACTTAGCCAGGCAGTTTTTTTGGAATAGCTTGCCAAGCTATGTACATGATGTCACTTGTTAGATTGCGACTCCTAGAAATTGTTAGTGGTTCACTTTTTTATGTATCACCAACCACCCTATTATCGGCGACTTTGGCTATTATAGTATATGGAGCAGTGTTTTAGCTGACGTTCGCACCATATATCTGCCATAGCCACAGAACTTACCAAACCACTGAACTTAACAAAAACACACAATCGTAACAAATTTTCAACAATTTCACTTGTTCTTTCAATGCTAATGCTTCTACTGATATTTTACCGGCAATTTTGTATTGACGGGAATAAAATCGGTTTACGACTGATACGCTACGCTTATTTTTTAGTTGACTTTTTCATTTTTGACGATTCATTTTTCGTTTTCCTTTTGTATAATTGCTAAATCCCAACAAGTTGCCTGATATGACAATTTAGTACCGTTAATTCCAGTGTCCCATTAAGCCCAAATTTTTCAACAACAAAACAACGGCGTCTGGCTAGATTAGATCTGCTTTTACATTGCGATCGCAAATATAATAAAGCAAAAAACATAATATATAGCAGTCTCATTAGCACAAAATTATGCTGACACCAAGAACGTATGCTACACGCGACGTTCAGATGAACCTATAAACCAATAATTGTAGACAGCCGATGAATGCATTTATTAGAAAGCAAAACAATTGAAATGAATTAGTCAAATAGTTATTGTTAATTTGTATCGCTTTGTTGTTGTTGCCGTAATGAGATTTTTGCTCTATGGGACGAATTTTATTGGATTTAAGTCTTTCCTTCTTGAATTTTTCTAAATTGCACAAAGTCCAAGCTTAGGCTTGGTTTTGATCTCCCGCACAGACTGGGCCTGCTTTCCAATGACAACTTTGCGGCAGGACTGTCACGCCTAACCACTCGGTCACCGGCTCGCTTCATTCGGATACCTAAGGCATCCACGTGAAGTAACTGATACTGTGAAACACAACCCCGACAGGTTTCATTTGTATGCGATAGTGCTAATTGTTGCTCTGACTGAAGCAACATTAGTGCAAGCTCCAAATCCAAGCTCTGGCTGGTATTTGATCCGCTGCCACAGACTGGGTATGCTTTCCAGTGACAACTTTGTGGCACTACTGTCACGCCAGACCACTCGGCCACCAGCTCGCTTCACTCGGATACCTAAGGTATCCTCATGAAGGACATGATTTTGTGAAACATCAGGCCGACAGCTTTCACTAGTAGGAGATAGTGATAATTGTTGCTCTGAAGCAACATTATGAATGAAAAGGTTAAATACAGACAGGACCTGATGGGACACAACCAAAATAATCAGTTTTTAGTGAAGCGGCCTAAGATATGCGCAGCAGCTGATGTAGCAGCTTTATGCACTCTAGCTCTAGCTTTCCGCTAAAAAGGCTTTGTTTTTGGTATTCTGCTAGTAGCATTGTTATTGATAATATTTAACATGCTCTTCCTTTTTGCGCGGCCGCCTCAGCGGCCGTGCATACTTGATTCAGTCAATGCACTGAAATTAAAATTGCATGTAAATCATGCGTAGTTTCATTGCATCGAACTGAAGGCAGCATTGGACACAGCGGCTTACCATGTGTGCTGTGTGTGCGCGTGTGTGCATATATATCTAGTATATTACAATACTCACTCTTATGTAGCTTAGGTAATGCTAGTTAGCATATGTTTTAGCAAAACTTCCAGATTGGCGTTTTTCCTGCCGCCGCCGCAGCGGCGGCAGGTCCTTATACAGCTTTTTCCGTTTAGCTGGAACTTTGGCTTATGCCATGCTTACGTGCTCCATTTTTTGTCTATGGTGGCTTAGTTACTGAATAACACTTTATAATTATCTCAGTCGCTAAACAAAAATGTGCATGTTCTATAATTACAGCTGTGAAAACATTACTTAATATAACTAGCGTAATCATTTATTAAAAATTTTTGTAAGCCAAGAATTGTAGTTTTTTACTGCGCTCCCTCTAGGCCGAAATTAAATGCAACTTTCAGTTGCGCTAAAGCGACATTTCTTTTGATGCCGATTTATATCCTTGTATTATTGTATGATATTTCAAAACTTGAATTATGTTTTTAAGCAAACTTTTATACAAATATGAACATGCTGGAAAGGGGGCTCCGTACTTTTAATACAAAATGCTACGCATTTCATGTATGTTAGACTTTTAATTAGTATTATTTGGCAATATTTTAATTCAGCATATTTTCTAGAACTGAAGTGTAAAATATAAGCAATTAAATCTACGACGCGTAAATTTACTTCGATTTCGTGCGCTTAGGCAAAAATTCACGTCGGAATAAAATGTAAAATTTGACAGGCTGAATTTTCTGCTATAAGTAAGCTATTACTATAATTTTGACACTGTTAGAAACACGGGTTACTGGACTATACGTGACGTAAATTTTAAACGAGAGAACTTAATTAAATATGAGTTATTAATACCCAACGCAGGTGACCGTACAACCCTAAATTGACCATAATACCAGATAAAGTTTGGCGATTAATAACTTTTGTGTTACAAAGAGTTTTAACTTTATACTTGACATGTATGCAGGTCTTAGGGACTACTATTGATGCTGGAAAAGTGAGCTATCTACTTATTACCAGTGAAAAGTTGTATGGCGGTTCGGGTAATATGGTCAAAAAGGGGCAAATTTCTGCCCATATTACCCCGTTTTACCCTGGGTACTTAGGATTTGGACTACGTTTGCGGCTTGTGTTTTATACTCCCATTTGTGACAAAGAGATGCTCAACTGCGAGAGAAAAAGCTTGTTTTACAGGAGGAACATTGTACTTTAGTAAAAATAAATGTTATTTAATCAGTACTAACGTTGCATTATTTGCATACTTGCAGGTCACTAAAATTCAGTGACATCAACTTCTGCCCTACCACGCACGGTTGGTTGGCAGTGGCATCTTTAGTCTGAAATCTTCTGGTTCCAACGCGTTAATCAACAATCTGCGAAACGTTGTCGCAACAGGTTTCGTCACAACACTGTTCAATGAGGTTAACTGGCACTATGTACCGACATGTTCTGTATGATCCGATAAACGCTCTCACAAATGGTGTTGCTTGTCGCTACATAGGCTACGTATGTTTGTAGTATACTTACGTACACAATATGATACACACACCCACACAAACAATGGTTTTTCGAGACCTGCCAGCAGTTTTACATAGAGCTGCATGCAATCATAGCAGATGATTGCACTATAGTATATACGCGGCGGCTGAGGCCGCCGCGTAAAAACGGAAACTTGTATTCGTTTTGTTGTAGGTGGCGTTCACCCCACCAAATAAATAAAACTTAAGTCTCAGCTCAGGCGTTTACGAAAAGCTTCAACTGCACCAATCTTCACATTGTTGCAGCGCATTTGGGTCAACTGCACTAATCTTCACATTGTTGCAGTTTACTTTGGTCAAATTATAACTTTAAGCTTGAGATGAGTCAAGTGTACTGTGTAGTCCACCCGCCGTTGATTTTAGTTACCGCTCACAGCACTTGCGCTTAAACCGAAGGCAATGCTCGCTAGTTGCTGTGAAGACCATACGGGTAGTGTTTGTGACCGGCCGGAATTTTCGGCCGGCCGGCCGCCGGCCGGCCGGCTCCGTCCTACCGCCGGCCGGCCGGCCGGGAAAAGCCGGCCGGCCGGCCGGTCAAAAATGACAGTAAGTGTTTAAATGAAGTAAGACCAATTAAGCAACTACCTAATTTCAAAGCAGAAAATCTAGTTCCAAGTCGTATACGTTCAATCATGAATATATTCGCCGGCCGGCCGGCCGAAAATTCCGGCCGGGTACAAACACTAGCTGCGGCCGGCCGGCCGGCCAGTTTTCAGCGGCATTTCAGTTTCAGCTGCTGTTTCAGCTCTGGACAGATTTTAGTTTCAGTTTAAGTTTCAGTTTCAGTTTCAGCTTTAGAATAGTTTCAGTTTCAGCTGAGGTTTCAGCTGCAGGATGGATTTAGTTTCAGTTTCAGTTTAAGTTTCAGGCGCTAAAACTGAAACATGTACAAGCTGAAACTAGTTTCAGTTTCAGTTTCAGTTTCTGCTCACATCACTACATGTGGCACGCGATGCACAGGTTTTGAGAGACGAGTATAAGACCACTGGTGGCAAAATTTTCAATGGAGATAGTTTGAGAGTGTTAGCTGCGTTAGGTGAGTGGCGTGCGTGACGGGTGACCGGCCGGCATCCTGAAAATCGCGTCTGTTAGCGTGCTACGCACGAGGCGTACGCCATACAAAGCAGGCGCGAGGTCGCCACCAAAAGATTGTGTTCCTTGATAGTTTTGAGCAGCTAGGCGAGAGTTTGAGCCGGCAGGGAGAGAGTATGAGAGGTCAACCTTGTAGTTTATTAACTCTAGAGTGTATGTAGGGAGTGTCTGAGTTTTAAATTTAGCTAGGTACGTACTGTATTCTATAGGTATAATGTGCGCAGGTAGTGAAAGAAGGTAGAAAACGGGTTAATTGCACGAGCAGTTCCTTGTGATCCGGTTGAGGCAGTGAAATTCAGACTCGATTGCTCCGTTTCGATCCGGAGTTCAATCTAGTGGGACCTCTAGGAGGGAGGCAGGATTTTGAAATTATTTTGGGAAGATAATTTCAGACTGGGCGGGCTATTTAATTTTGATTTTCGGTTGATTTCGATAGTGATTGAATCATAAAATTCTGAGCTTAAAATTTGACAGTTTTAACGGGTTACTGGCGTTTGACATTTTGCTTTGTTTTGTGTAACTAATTGCAGTTGTGTATTTTCAGAAAAGATTGTTAAATTGTTATTTATAAATTGTATGTGTAAATTGCGGGGTTTTAAAATTCTTTAGTAGCTGAATTCGAGCATAGGTAGCGTGAGAAAACGTGCCACAACCAGGAGGTACTCGATGACATGCGCTGGACACGCCGAGGCGTCGTGCCCGCGCAGGGGGGCACCTGTTCTAAATTCCGGGGCACCCCCTGGTCTAGGTAGGTTTTCTCGCACTCGGTAGTTTCTCTACCTTGCTGTCTGGCTCGCGACGTAGTAAATTCGTGACTCAACACATGAAACGTGAATACAGTTATATACGTCTAAATATTGAAGGTATTGACATTGTAGAGCACAAATTCAGCGAGTGAATATAATAATTTAAGTAGTTTATTATATTTTATATTTAGATTTTTAATGGGAAGCTATTCCTAGGTCGGTCGGCGTGTTGCCGAAAATATATAATCTCCTATGGTGTGACTGGCTCATAGTCAGTGTGAGCTGGTGAAGACGACGGAAACGGAGGGTGGCGCCGACGCACTGAAACGGGGTTAAGTAGTTAGAGCCTCGCGCAGCGATTGAGACTAGGAATAGCTTCCCCTGAGCTTAGGGCATGAAATTGAGTTAGGTTTTTACTCGTTTTCTTCTGTTTGTTATATTTGTTATTTGGCCTCCAATAAATTTTATTAATTAGAAGTTTTCGTGTGGTCTTCAATTTTTGGCTGTGTGTTGGGTGTTCTGTAGGGCGTTGCACCTACTGTGGGAAATCACCGCGTAAGTCCCGAACCTGAGACAGGGCTGGACAATCGAGTTTTAGGCCGTTTGTTGCGGTCTTCAACCGTTAGATCACGTTCCACTGGGTTCGGGCGCACGGTCGCTTTTCGCCCTCATGCCCTCGCCTTTTGAGCCTAAATCCTAAGAGCCCCGTGGTTCGTGGTTTAACATAAATGTAAATACTTTAAATCATTTTTGTGGCCATCTCTGAATATTATAGATACTAGAAATATATATAGCGAAAAATAATAATGCAGCTGCAAAGATCACTCCGACAGTCCGGCGAGATTCGGTTTTAGCATGTTGAATACTGTACAATTATGATGCGGCAGGGTTGAACTTGAACTGAACTAAGTCTTTGCCTTAGTCGCATAAGAATACTCTGACATTTTGCATAAAATACTGCTTGTAACGTTATAAAGTGATTGTGTTGAATAGAAAGAGGATGCCCCAATTTAGAAAGAATGAAAATTCTCATTTATAACAATTGAATCTGTGTTAACCTCATCACAAAAGAACTATGCCATCACACCATAGAATAGATTAATTAGTTTAATCTTAAATATTTAAGCAATGCAGTTTATGTCACAGTAGCTTAGGGTCCACATAAGGAAATTTTACGACCACTGGTGCAGCAAGGTTTTACACATCGAGGATTCTGACAACATTCTATTATTGCATTGGCCTCATATTTTTTCAGCATTTCAACTGCGGTTTGTCGTTTTGCCCAAGTTTTTCTGTTAATGACATCTTCGGCAGCTTCGCCCAAATGCTCAGCTGGCAACACTAAGCCCACGATGCAAAGGACGAAGCAGAGTTTGCCAAGACTTGACATAATGACAACCTAAAACACTGAAAGTACATAACAACAGTAAATCTGATGACAAAACGGAGGGTTGCAGTGACAACTAAAGTTTGACCAAAAACCAATATATTTATTTAATTTTTAAAACTTTGTATCGACGCGAATTGGCGCTCTCCAATCTTCCAAACGTTCTTCCAGACTTTTTGAAAAGTTTGAATTGTCATTTTTAGCTGGACTTTTAATCCGTTTTGTTTGACTAAAATATAATACATTAAGGGCATTTTAATCATATGGTCAACCTAACTGATGGTTAACTTAAATACGCGTGGTTAGTAAAGTCGTGGTTAATTTAACCAGCCGTGTTTACTGACCGTGGTTATGGTAACCACGTCTAATTAGTGAGATTCAATCACATCATGGATAATTTAAACACGGTTAAATAAGTCGTCAGTATCATAAAACTATTTGAAAACGAAACAACTTAGTAAACAAAACTAATTCAAAGACTAAGGGCCTATTCCTTTACCGGATTAAAGGGTTAATTATAATCGGACTTTAGGGTTTAAAAATTAAGCTTAAAAATGCCATTCTAATGCGGAAAAAAAATGCGTAAAATTTTAACTTGCGAATTCTCCTCAGATGTAGATAGTTCTTGCACGACCAATAACTGATTTTGCACGCCCCAACGTGACCTAACGGTCGCAAAATTTTCTTTTATGAATATGATTGATATATTTAAAGATACTAAAATCGCGATTTTCGACAAACATAAATTTGACTAAATTTGTTAAATACAAATCAAGTTTTGCGACCACTCGAAGACAACAACATGCATATACGTGCTAAATTTTAACCTTTCTCACTAAGCCACTTTTTTGAAATCGCAAGCCGAAATTTTGCTTTGTAGGTATTCACATGCACTATATTTCGGTCTTATGTAAAAAATACTCTGTTATTTTACAAAATAGTTACACCGCACTCAATGAAGCACCAAACATTTTTAAGTAAAAACACAGCGTCTTGTGTTTTTCTATCTTCGAAAATCAATACATACGTGTAAGTGCGCTAGCCTGTATAAGCATTTCCGCGAAAATTTTTTTCTCGTTAAAAAACATCAAAAATTTTCAAAAAACTTATCAAGTGATATGGACTTAAAATTGAAGACGATTCAAGTCGGAACAACTTTTGTTCTTACAATATATGTTTATTTCTGCGCGTTTGCAAAATAATGGCTAAAACCCACATTTCAGGAGCGCCACTTTAATAGAAATTCAGAGTAAAATTATCCGTGTTAAATTACTTATGGGTAGAATAACTAAAAAAGGATTTTAAGAATTTTAAGTAGAAATTCTACAAATGTTTTATCAAAAAACCTGTTGTTATCACTGAAAATGTACCTTATAAGGTACATACCATTGATAAAATTTTGTAAATCAGTTCAGAATTTTAAAATTTACCGAACTTTTTCGAAGGCTGAAGAACTTTGGATTAAGCATGAACTTGTGTTTAATTGCGATAATTACCCACACTATGGCAGAAACTTGTGATTTTGTTAAAAAGAAGTTTTCAATAAACTGACAGAAATAAAAATTCTTTGACACATTATGACAGATTATTTACTCAGAACAGAGTATTATCGAGTATTGTAGTGTATTACCGAACCGTTCGTAGTTTGGTGTACAGTACAGATCAAAATTAACTACCTATGTTGCTGCACAGCCATAGTGTGACTGACTGCAGTCATTGAATTGACGTCACAGGTCTAACGAATTGCACAATTTTATTTTGGCATATTGAATTTTATTAAGTGACTCCTGAACTCTGGTGGTGTTCTGAAACAAGGGAAGGTCCCCCCCCCTGAAATCAAGACATGTCTTGATTCGTGCGGGGTACCTCTGACATCAAGGCGTAAAAGGGCTTCAATAAAAATTTCCAATTTATTGGACCTGTAACGTCATTGCAATGACTGCAGTCAGTGACGCTACGGCTCGATCAGTGATGCTGACTGCAGATTACATATGCACCCACTGACGACAATAAGTGTAATACTCTCGAAAATGACTAGACTTTAGTATAAGTGAACTTCCCAGCGCTTTACAAAAAAAACCACTGATGCTTTTAAGACTTGTGCATTTAATGATCCTTAAACGGCAAATTTGCTGTAGACGGGTAGGAATGGTTCTTTTTATACTTCTTTCGATACATAGAACTTTTATAGCTGATCGTTATGCCAAACGAGACATCTTAAATGCTAATCTAATCAAACGGACCAATCTAATCGAGACTAATTTGCAGCATTTTGACTAAAAGTACTTATGCTTTTGTGTGCTACTAGTGCTTTTGATACTAATGACTTTAATGCTCAATAACCAGAAAATTCGTTGTAGACGAGTAGAAAATAGTTCCATCAATTTGTGTGAAAATGTTTGAAAACACATAAAGGATGTTGAACGAGAAATCTTGAATGACATTCTGAATTCACCAAATAAATTGACAATTTATCAGCAATTTCACTCGTTCTTCTAATACTAATGTTTTTACAAATATTTAGCCAGCAAATTTATACTTACGGAAATAAAATAGTTTTGCGACTGTATTAAAATGCACTAATTATAACTAACTAACACATTTACTAAAAATGAAATGGCCAAAAAACATTTTTTGAAAAGAAGATATCGGACTGCTACTCTAACCTCATAACTATGGTTTGCGACGCAATGGCATTGACTACTGCGCCACTCAACTTGCACAATAGCTTGATTTAACGAAGCCACAGGTGTAGCAGTGACATTAATTTAAATTTTCAAAAACATTGTTTTAAAATAAAACTAATGTTGTTTAAGATGCATGTTTCTGCAAAATAAACCTCTCAGAGTATTCTTATTTGTTACATTTTTTGCAGAATTTTCGAACGTTGTTCTTATCCATGAGTAGACGTTGATTGTCTGTGGCTAAATGCCAACAGCCAATCAGACAGGTGCCAGACAAAACAATCTTTGCAGCGAAGGGGGGACGCGTGTAGTAATGCCCCCACGGTTGCAACACACTTGCTTCTATAAGCTACATAGCACACTGCAAAACATATGTCAATGCATACGTATGAAATCGACTTGCACGCATTTCATAGAACATTACGATTCCAATAATTCCGCCTTCAGGCGGAATAACTAGTGCAGTATATACATACAACTAGACAACTATAAATAGTCTATTCCTGTTGCGCCACAGCGCAACAGGTACTTTATACTTGGTTTGTATAGGACTTGCAGAATCTGTAATGAACAGACTTACCTGTTATTTTTGGCAGGTTACATAACACTAGAAGGCCTACCTTCTAGTGTTAAATGACACTGAAAGGCCTATTCTTCAATTGATAATTAGCACTGGAAGGGTAGGTACATCAATTACACTGCTTTTCTGTAACTTATGTGCAGCAATTGAACAAAAGTTGTTTGCTAAGGGTGAAATCGAACCACCACACACATGCTTAGAGCTCGAATGCTCTGCCGTCTGAGCCAACCCGATTCAAACGCAAACAACACCTGCTAGTTGAAATAACGACAGAAGTATATCTGCAAATGGTGCGGAATTCACACACTTAAAATAACTGTAGCTTTTATTCCAGAAAAGAGCAAGTAAATTATCGCACGGCACGCTGATATTATACTATCTGCTAATGATACTAAATCATTCATATATTACTAGCGGTTCGTGTTTGTACTAATTATCATATTTGTGTCAAAAAATTTAGCAATAGACACAAGTTCCGCAACTCATGATCAGAGATGCACGGGGTGAATCGGCGAGGGGGGGGTGCCCGACCCCTGGCGGAAGGGGGGGGGGGGGGGGTGGTCCCTAGTTTTGGCCATTTTTCAGCGACAGCCAAAATTTTTTCAGAATTTTTCGATTTTCAACTCATTTTTGGGGTACTTTTTTCGCCGCAGGCGAAAAATTTTTGCAATTTGTCAGCTTTTTACGCATTTGTGGGGCACTTTCTTGCCCATCAGAGGGGGGTTGGCGGGTTGGGGGGGGGGGGGGTGCCGGATGTCTGAGGGGGGCGGGTGTCGACCTCCCTCAGGGGGGGGGGGTGGATACCCCAACCCCTACCCCCCTATGTGCATCTAATACATTTTTGACATTTACATTGCAGTGGCTCGTTGGTCGAGTGCAATGGTTCCCCTTCTGGGTGCGAGGGGTCCTTTGTTCAAGTCCAGGACGAGCTATTTTTAAAATACTTTTTTTATGATTTTATTATTTTATTATTTTGTAACTAACTATGATCTAGATATTTGTATTTTATGTAAACTAAAAAGTTACGCAAATATTAAATACATTGAAACATACATTGCACAATTAATGATCGTAATGACAACATGTATTTCGTTGCAGCAATTTGAGGAGTGTGTAAGTAATTTAATATAATTTTGGCTTTATGCTGACCGAGATGAGCAAGGGTCTAGTATAGTTTTGGGTCCCATAACCAAAAAATTTTTGGGGTCGTATTTCGTAAACAATGCTTTAGGAGAAAAAATTTAGTTTTAGTTGTAGGCTGTAGCTAAAAAAGACAAAGTAGTGAATTTTAACAAAAATTTTCCCTTGTGCCTTGAATTCAAACGAACTAATTTTTTACCCAATTATTACTTTACGGCTATAATTTAAAAAAAAACGCTTAAGTTTCACTATTTAATCTGCTTTTTTTGATAGGAACACTAAGTTTTTATTTACATCGAACAAACTTCACATAGTGACTCCTTCTGTTTTGAAAATGCTACTTTTGCCTAAAGGTACACCGAGACCCAAAGCAAAATCTGAGTTCAGAACACTAAAAATCATGAAACTGATTTTAAAATCGGCGTGCTGGTGTTCTTGAAATTTTTAATTTTTTCATTTATCGATACCAGTAAATTGCAACTCTGATTCGGGCAGAGTGCCATATTCTTTTAATGGTGTACGCTTCAATTGTTAAAGTTACTTTGGTTTGCGATTAGTTTTTGCTGCGCAACAGGCCTAATGCTGTCAAACGTTCACCTTTCTCACTCACTGGATTACTTTTGCAGTAAACTTTTGCTTGTTTGTGATATCGTGCGTATTAAATCAACTTATGTGTTAAACCTTGAAGCGGGGGACTAATAGAGTCACTGAAACGTGCGCGGAGCGCTTGCAGAGATTTTAACCGCCACCTAAGCGTCCCAGTTCAGAGAATAACGCCTAGCTGAGAGCTAGGTTTTTGCGAGTCCATCGCCTGAAAGTCACTCAATTGACAGGTCCGTTCCACCACTGGCAGATGTCGAAACCACAAAGCCTACACGGCCCGACTACGGCCGGCAACGGAACTAACTAGACTACTCTAGACTAGCCTTAAAACAACAGCATAAAGTTTGGCTATTTACTGACACTGAAAAGCAACGAGAAATCAATACAGAACCAGGGCATAATTTAGAATATAAACATTATTAAAACGGGAAAAAATTCTAATAAAAATCACTAAAAATAACGTGTGTGCACCTCAGAAATAATCGCTAATACCCGTGCCACACGTGCCCCCACTAATTTTGGTTGTTGACAGAGAGAGAAAAACGCTGACCGCACTACTTGCTGGTCAAGCCAAGGAATTACACCAAAGAAAGCCAAGTTACGACGAAGTCAATTTAAGAGTTCATATTTTTTCCCCGCGAATTTATCATAACAAATACAAAAGCCCTGCTGTATGTGTGTAATTTTCCAACAATTCGGCAATGTGCAACTTTAGAATTTAAAGAGCAGATCTTATATTTTCTGTAAACATGATGAAGAATCTTTAGCTCTTGGCTTGGCTTGCTGCCACGTGGCATTGTTTCATCAGCAAAAGCAATGCAAAGCCAATGCCTCACGTGATTTTTATACGAAAGAGAAACTTTAAAATAATGAAATAAACATTGCCAAACTGCGTTTTGATGTGCGCGCTGTAGTTGTGTGAATTTTGAGCATAAAGATACTATTTCTCAATTTGGAAATGACAACCTCGCATAGTACCTGTCCAGCCATTCACAACACATGTATGTATTTCACTGCACTTGATGTTTCTATTCCAGGCGTAATTTTTGTAATTATAATTATATATGTACTCAGTTTTTATACGTATGCAACGTCGTATGTTTTAAACTGTCCTAGCTTACAGAAGCAAACGAAATGCAACGCGGGTGGGTATGAACGCGATGAAACAAGTACATAAGTTTCAACCTATACAAGCTAAATTTCATCAATTTCATTTAAACTTAAACGTTTGACAATATTTTAATGCAGTTTCCCGTTTGGTTTTGATTAATTTAACTTTGCTAGACGCGCACCTCTCCTTTGCTATAAAGTTTATTTGTCTGGCAGCAGTCTGTTTGGCTGTTGGCAATTAGCCACAACCAATCAGCTTCTAATTAATGTTAAATTAACAAGAACAAAAAGTTGTGTAGAGACACTAATTGGGATTCAGTTAAGTTGCAGAGACATAGAACTTACTAACAATGAACAGCGTTGGTTTTTTATATGGTAAAGTAAAGTTTTTTTAAAAGTACAAATAATGCCACTGTTGCAACTGTGGCTTATTAAAATTAAGATGTCTCAAAAACTGTGTTGCGCAGTAGCTAGTGCCATTGCTTTTGGCCATTTCATTTACATATACCAATATAACTCTCAAAGAAGGAATTTTGCTTCATTTAGGATGCTACTTGTTATTTTACTTACACTTTTATCCACTTTCGCCCAAAGTTTTTGGATCATCCTTTCGATTTGGAGGTGGCCCAACATCCACTCGGTATGCATCATAGATGCAAAAAGAGGGGGTAGGTGGGGTATCCATCCCCCTTGAGGGCGGTCGACACCCCCCCCCCCATCTGACATCCGGCACTCCCCCTTAATCCCCCACCCCCCCTCTGGTGGCCAAGAAAGTGCCCCAAAAATGCGTAAAAAATAGAAAAATTGCAAAAAATTTTCGCCTGCGGCCACAAAAGTACCCCAAAAATGAGTTGAAAATCGATTCTGAAAAATTTTCGGCTGTTGCCAAAAAATGGCCAAAACTAGGGACAACTCCCCCTTGCGCCAGAAGTCGGGCACCCCCCCTTCAAAGATTCCCTCGTGCATCTCTGGTATGCATGTATAAATGTGATACTCATTGATAAAATGGTATCTGGCCCGGTTTTCACTGTTTTCGCCGTTTTCACCGCATGCCGCTTGGGCTCGGGCGCACAGTCATTTCTGCTTTTGAGCCCTCGCCTTGCACGTTTGCAATTGCACAGCTAGTCATGTAATTAATTCATTTGAAGAAATAAATAAACTTTAATTATAAGAAAAAAATGATTAACTGAAAATTTAAAATTTAAGATAACATAGAAAGAAAAAAAATAACAAAAGAAAAAAATGAAAGTAAAAAGAAATAAAATCGAAAACAAATCTGCTTATTATATTTGTCATTTGCTTGTCTGCTAGCGCTTTAGCCCTGACATTATTTTGATGTGTGCAATATGCAGGCTGCAGTCTAAATAAGTACGTACGCTACATAGTACGCTATATTTCAGTAACTCTAGGCCTCTGGCACCATCAAAATGACTGTCATAAATTAGCCAATTATGAAAACTCAAAATGAAAGGATAAATAAAAATGAATGAAAAATGAAAATAAAGTTTTTGTGAAAAATAAAGTACAAAATTAAAACAAATAAAGGAAAACAATTTTTCAACTGAAATAAATGACTAGCTTTTCAGCACGTTACCAGCTCGAAAACGGTGGTGTCTTGATTTCAGGGGGGGGGCGGGTACCCCTGCCCCAGGTTTCAGCACGTTGCCACTTGCCAGCATGGTGAGCGTGAGCTGGTGGTGTCTTGATTTCAGGGGGGGGGGGTACCCCCCTCGGTTCAGCACACCACCAGCTCATCATGCTGGCAACGCGCTAAAACCAGGGGGGTACCTCCCCTGAAAACAAAAAACTTCCGGGATTTGAGGGGGGTCTTTGAGGATTGACATGTCTTGACTCGAGGGTGGTTAACTAGGATTGGGAAGAGTGTCATACTCTGCCCTATTATGCACTCTTGGTTTTATGAACTGGTTGTTACCGTTGTTGAATTACGGTCAATTTTAGCAGCTAAATTTATTCAATTTAAATATCTATAATAAGAAAATTATAGCATGTCTAAATATGTAGAAGAAAGATATAATCGCCACTGAACGTTGCTCAATAATACTATTGTTAAAGTTTTGCAGTTCCACTATATGGTAAAATTATAATTGTAGGATAGCAACACAAATTACCACCGTTGCGCGCTCAAATCTTATGAGCTCATTAATAAAATTGTGCGCTACAATCCCGCATTTGTGCATTGCTTTTCATGTTTTTTTTAAATAAACGCTACTTTTTAAAAGACTAAGTTTAAAAATTGTCAACAGTTTCATTTTGCATCTGGCATGTTTTTACGGAACTACCTAGCCTAAAAATGTTCTATCTATATATCTATGTAGTGCAAAGAACTATCTAAGAGATGTTTCACACAATAGAACTATTTCAACAAACCATCGACTGGAATAGTTAGTTTAATTTTAAATCTTTAAGCAGTACAGTTTTTCTCACAAATATCCACAGTATTCATCAGAGCAACAAGAGTTGCCACATTTACGTTTTATGCAACACCTTTCCGTGCCCACATCCCACACACTTTCGTCATAAAGTGTGTTTCGTTTTGCCAAATTTATTCTCTTGACAGCCACGGCGGATTCACTGAAATGCTCAGCAGGCAACAATAAGCCCACGATGCAAAGGACAAGACAAAGTTTGCCAAGACTCCACATAACGACAAAGGGTGACCAAAAAACTGAAAGTACATAACAAAAAGAAGACATACGACGAAACGCATGGTTACGGTGTCAACTAAAACCAGGCCAAAATTAATTTACCCTAAAACAAAACTAAACATTTCGTTACGAAAAGAACAAATTTGAACCATCAAGAATAAAGCAAGTACATAGTCGCAAAAATCTCGCCATCTCTTTTGATTCAGATACAACAATTTGTGGTTTGTTGGTAAAGCAAACTCAGACCAAACGATACTCGTTAAGTCGCAGGCTTGGTGCGTCGATGTTTGAACGAAAATCAACCACCCATGGTTAATTTAATCGCTTAAGGTGATGCTTCGAGAATTTGGCATTTGACAAATCATTTTTTAGAGCAAAATATGTAGCCATATAGTTATTGAAGAAATGTTGTGCAGAAAAGAAAAAAAAAGAGAGAAAAGTTATTCAGAAGGTGCTCAGTAATCGATTGATGTGTATAACTCAAATTAAGGTGGCACTCAGGGGAACCGACTTTGGCGTTTAATTTTGTTCAGCGACAATTTTGACCATAATGTCTTGAAGAGAAGTTGTTCAGAATAAAAAGACCTTTCATTTGATGTGCATATTACGCTAAAAAATTTTTCAAATTTTTTTGACCAGTTTTGTACTCCTAGCGTAAAATTTTTTATCGCGATAGAAAGTAATTACTTATTTCACTAAAATTTGCGTTTTCTTCGCTTTAAATTGATGTATTGAACATGGAAATTTGTTGAAGCTTTTCTGAGCTATTTAGCCGCGAAAATAGCAATCCAAAAATGAATCACCTAAAAAGCTGATAAATCTTCAAAAATGTCAAATTTTGATTTATTTTCTTAAAAAATTGATTATGGCTTTTGGTAACTTTTTTAACGGAATTATGCATTACTAGAAAAGGTCTAATTTTTGAAAAAAGGTCTTAATTTTTTTTCTTTTTGAAAAAAGAAGAAAAACGTGTGGGCAAACCTCAAATTTTTGCGTAGCGAAGTCGACTACTTTTTTTTATCTAGCTCCCTGCTGCCAATTGGGATCGAGTTGAAAGTTTGCACAATGAAAGAAAGAATATAAATTCAGACGTCGAATTTTTTCGATTTTTGATTTTTGGCTCTCAGCATTTTTTGTAGTCGCTCAAACACAGCTGATTTTTGAAAAATCAATTTTTTGAAAAATCAATAATCGAAATCGAAAACTCAAGACTTTTGACATCTCGATTTTTGAAAGATCTATCGATCGACACCTAGATCATCAAAATCGGTTGAGGTTTCGCCGAGCTAGGTCGAAAACAAAATTAGTGTGAATAGGAAATTTGACATTGTCATAAAATTTTACATAATTGCATTAAAGTGCTGACGAGTACTGGAAATAGGTTTTTTTGAGCCCATTTTGACATACAATTAAAGAGGTATTGCTACTCATTGCATGCAATTAGTTTCAAACATGACCTTTTTTGCTGAGCGCTACCTTAAGAAAAAATTTAATATATTCTAAATTTGAAATTTGAGTTTTTGATACTTTTATAACATGACTAAACCAGCCAAAGGCGAGCAGAAAAAACTAGAAAAAACAATTGCAGCAAGCTTCTGTTAACCCTTTCCTTCATGAATTTTTCTAAATAAGGGTGGATTTCACAAAGGTGGTTTTACTAAACCATTGGTTTTACGTACGTTTTGCATGATTAGCACATAATTTCATTACGAAATATCACCTGATTCGTTACGAATTTCCGAGATTTTTTTAAACCATTGGTTTAGCTCAGCTGAAATATCAGCAAAACAGAGACCGGCTGCGCTGCAGGTTTGAAATTTCAACAGAGATAAACCAATGGTTTAAGAAAATCTACGAAATTCGTAACGAATCAGACGATATTTCGTAATGAAATTATGTGCAAATCATGCAAAACGTACGTAAAACCAATGGTTTAGTAAAACCAGCTTTGTGAAATCCACCCTAGTCCAAGCTCTGGCTGGGATATGATCAGCTGCCACAGACTGGGCATGGTTCCCAGAGACAACTTTGTGGCAGTACTGTCACGCCAGACCACTCGGCCACCTGCTTGCTTCGCTCCGATACCTAAGGTATCCGCATGAATGACATGATTTTGTGAAACATCAGGCCGACAGGTTTCACTAGTACC